>PVHP010039530.1:0-16320 GCA_004024765.1 Zapus hudsonius | reverse complement strand
AAAGAAAGAAAGCCCACAAGCTTCTGCAACCAATGGTGCTGGGAACACTGGTAGAGAAAAGAATGAAACTAGGTCCTTCATCATCTCGCATAGAAGTCAACTCAAAATGGATCAAAGACATGATGCTCTGAAACTGTACGAGGAAATCATGTGGCAAAGATTCAAGATTATGGACATTAACAAGAACTTCCGAAAAGGACTCCAATAACCCAGGAAATAAGAGCAAGAACTGGCCAGTGAGATTGCATGATAATAAAGAGCTTGTGGAGGGGCTGGGTAGTTGGATCAGCAGTTGAAGGCATTTGCTTTAAACCACCAGGGATTTAAAAAAAGTTGGACAAATATAATCAATAATCAGAAAGGAAAAAATAAACTAGTATGGTGGTGTGTGTTTGTAATCCCATCACTCAGAAAGCAGTAGAATGAGTCATGAGGCCAAGCAGTTTGCTACATAGCAAGGTCCTGCCTCAAAGGAACCAAAAATTGTCTTATACAAACAAAAATCCCACAAACAAAATATCACAACAAACAAAAACAGTATAAAAACTCAGAATAAGAATTAGAGTAATAATGAATAAAATGACAATAAAATGAAGCAATCTATATAGATTATATTCAGCTTGGAATTCAATCAATAATTGTCAGACATGCATTTCCAAAACAGTTACTTCTCATATATTCTTTCTTGAGGCTAACAATATTATTAAAATGAAAGGATAAACTAAAAAGGGAAGCATGGGATCCAGGAAACAGGACTTCTAACAACATAGAGAGGCAAGAGGAAGTTCTAGGAAAACAGCTGGACAAGTCTAAATAGTTAAGGAGCCCACAGCAGAGCGAGATAGGAAGCTCAAAGAATAAACTAATAGATTTTAAGCGGGAGAGAAATTGATAAATTATTTTATATTTAGTCATGAATTTATTTAAAGACTATGAAGCATGTGAAAAAGTGGTGTACTTTTCAAAGAAAACTAAATCAGCCATTAAAAAGAATGAGCCAATGGTCATCAAGTCAAGGACGCCAGGTAGAAAGCAAAAGCATCAGAGCACACTATCTGGTGGGTTAGGACATGAAGCAGAGAAGCAAAAAAGGATCAGTGACTAAATTCTCCTCTACTATCAAGACAAACAGGTAATTTTTAAAATTGACAAAAGGAATAATAAGATAAATAACGGAAATGGCAGCTGAAAGTTAAAATGACAGATTCTGCTGGGTTTGGTGGCACACACCTTTAATCTCAGCACTTGGGAGGCAAAGGTAGGAGGATCACTGAGAGTTTGCAGACACGCTGAGACTACTTTCTGAGGAGTTATAGGAGTTGTAGAAAAGGGAATGGCTAGTTTTCATTATGAACCTTTCAGTACTATTAGCCTTTAACTGTAAAGACTGAAAATACATTCAACAATGTATCACCATCACTAAGGCATGGTGCTGGGGTAGTCTATTGTAAATGGTTAGTAAACTATTACTTTAAAACACAAATCGTGTGTTGTCTCTGGACCATTAGTGCTAAACAAAGTTGCTACTACTACAAAATCACTATTCAATGAATAAAAAGTGGATAGAATTAAGATTTCAAACAGTAACTCAAATAGTGTAACAGCTAAAAGTTAAACTAGAATTAAAGGAAACTGCACATAGTGAACATTCAAATATAAGACATTTTACTAAGTGAACTATGATACTTGCTTCAAAAGAATAGTAATAAAATATATACACTCAAAATAGCTACTGAACAGCTGGCTGCCTTTGAGAAAGTTTTACATTTGTTACTATTAGTGAACAACCAGGTCCTATTCAGTAACAAATGACAGGGGACTGATGAAGACCCATGGGATAATGGAGAAACCCACCACAGACAGACACACACACACACACACACACACACACACACACACACACACACACACACACAAGCAAAGCTTGCCTAGTAATAAAGACATACAAATTACTACATTCAGATATTAACAATTGATAAAAAGTTAAACTCTTCTTGAAACTTTTCAAGTATGAAGTTTCTGATGTTTTTTTAAAAGTAAATTAAAATCATAAAGCCTAATGTTCATAGTCAGATGAATAAAAGATATATTTATATGCTGGTGGAAATGTAAATTTAACTATATGAAAAGGGCTGGCTACACATATACCTTATCATCTGATATTGTTTGGAAAAATAACAAAGCAAAAAACACTAGTTGCTTTCTCCACATCCTCCTGAAAGGTATTATGTGAAGCTGTTTAGAGACACAATCTATTTTTGCTTCTACTTATATCATTTGAATTATTTCCTTCCAACTTCCCTTCCAAAAGTTTCTTTACATGAATAAAATTATAATTTAACATTTTTTTTCAAGATAGAGTCTCATTCCAGCTCAGGCTGACTTGGAATTCACTATGTAGTCTCACGGTGACCTCTAACTCACAGCAGTCCTTCTTCTGCCTCCCAAGTGCTGGGATTAAGGGTGTGCACCACCATGCCTGGCTACCTTTGTATGTTATTTATATTGAGAATGAAAATCCTGCTTTAACCTCTAGTATGTATTTTCAACACTTGTTGGTATGCTTATGTTTTAAATGAGTTTATGATTTTTTTAAAAACTATTTTGTATTTTTGTGTGTGTGTGAAAATGGCAAATATAATACCCAGAATAGTAGAGCACTGTAACAGCTTGGTAAAAGTATAGTTTTATTAATTTTTTTATATTTTAAGTATAGTTCATAACCCTGAACTTTTAATAATTATGTAATAAAACATGACATTTTTACTTTTTAAATATATTTTATTATTTGCAAGAAGAGAGAGAGAGAGAGAGAGAGAGAGAGAGAGAGAGAGAGAGAATGGGCATGCCAGGGCCTCTTGCCACTGCAAATTCTTTAATCCCAACACTTGGGAGGCAGAGGTAGGAGGATCTCAGCATCGAGCCCAGCCTGTGACTACATAATGAATTCCAGGTGAGCCTGGGCTAGAGCAAGACCATACCTTGAAAAACCTAAAAAACAAACAAACAAAAACATACAAGGGCAATGAGGACACAGTGAAAAGAACTCTCAGAAAAGGCAAGCAAGACTAAGATGGAAGATGTTGCTGGTTTGAACATCAAGATGGGCTCTCCTGGTGACATAAGACCCATCAATGGTGCTTCAGGATAACTGGTGACCTCAGATCTTATGCACACACATACATAATACTTTTGAAAACAAAGTAGTAGGTGGAGAGATGGCTCAGTTGGCAAAGAGCTTGCCACTCAAACATGAGGACCTGAGTTCAGATCCCCAGCATGCACATAAAAGCCAGGTTCGATAGTGTGCACTTGCAATCCAGTACTGAGGAGGTGAAAACAGGTAGATCCCTGGGGCTTACTGGCTAGCCAGTCTACCCTAATTGGTAAGTTCTCAACTACTAAGAGACTTTGTCTCTTAATAATAACACCTGAGATTTTTCTGTAGTTTCCACACACATGCACACAAATGTGCATATGCACTCACACTCACACACACATGTATACTCACACACATCCAGAAATAAAGTAGAAAGCAACTGATGAAGATACCAAATAGCACATATATGAGCACACATACAGACACTTGCCACAAAGACAAAGTAGCTACCATTGCACACATATGCTTTATTGGTATGTAAGATCTAGAAAATATACCTTTTTAAATATTTTTATTTATTTACAAGCAGAGAGAGACAGAGAAGGAGGGAGGGAGGGAGGGAGGGAAGGAGAGGGAGAGGGAGAGGGAGAGGGAGAGGGAGAGGGAGAGAGAGAGAGAGAGAGAGAGAGAGAGAGAGAGAGAGAGAGAGAGAGAGAGAGAGAGAGAGAGAGAATAGGCCCACTAGTACCTCTAGCCACTACATACAAACTTGAGATGCATGTGCCACTTTATGTATCTGGCTTTATGTGGGTACTAGGAAATCAAACACAGTCATTAGGCTTAGCAGACAAGCACCTTAACTGGTCTACAGTCCCAAATATACCTTTTTAAAATTAAATCTAACCAGGTATGGGACATAAACCTGTAATTCCAGCACTTAGAAGGCTGACAGGAGAATCACCCCAAGTCTAAAGCCAGCTTAGACAACACATTAAGTTCCAAGTCAGCCTGGGTTACAGAGTGACATACTGTAACTCTGCCTATAAGTAAATAAGTAAATAAATAAATAAATAGCAAGGGTGGAGGAAGGAGTAGGGGGTCAACCAAACCCAAACACATATGAAAGAGTCATATAGAAACCAACTCTTTTTGTTAGCTAATTTAAAAAATAATTTGAGCAGGAACACACTGCATTGGTGGATAATGCTGCTCCCTGAAGCCTCAGACTGTTATAGAAAAAAAACCAGGAGGTGGGATAACCCTCAGTGAGTTGCTAGTCAGGAAGGCCACTGAGGCTCCCAAACAACATGGGCTATTGCCAATGCTTTTGGTTGCCCATCAGAACTAGATGGTAAGACCCTATTGCTAAAGACACACATGCTTCCAACCAAGACATGGAAAAATCAAACTAGACCTGAGCTAAAAGCCTTCTAGTGCCTTCTGGCTAGCTGTCATAGTGCAGGCTGCTGGGGGAGAAAAGTCATCAACAGCCTTAATCAGCAATGGACTCCCCACTGGTGCAACAGTGTAATGAACTGCTATGGGTAGCCAACTGCTCTCTGATCTGTCCAAGGCCCACTCCATAGGAGGAAATTCATGCCTGGTACTGAAAACCTAGTCTAAAGCCTTTGTCTGGAATAAAAATTGTAAAAGATATGAGTGAGGGTGGAGAGCTGGGAAAGTTGTTCAGTGGTTAAAGGTGCTTGCTTGCAGCAAAAAAAGAAAAAAGAAAAAAAAAAGCTGGCAGCAGTAAGAGACCACGGCACACCAGCATGTGCACCACCACCACCCCCAAACACACACACACACACAAAATTTTAAAGCCTGTGGTTTGGAAGGTCACAGGCGCTGGGAGGAAGCTACTATTATTGTTTGGCTAAATGGGTATGTTGTGCCCATTAAATTGTTCTCAATAAATATTTATATTTATAAGTTATATATTTGTGCTGCTGAGACAAAATACCCAACCAAAAGCAGCTGATGGGAGGGAAGAGTTTACTTTGGCTTGCAGTCTAAGGAAGCTTCAGGCTGAAGAGATATCTCGGCTTAGCAGTTAAGGCATTTAACCGCAATGCAGAAGGACACAAATTCGATTCCCCAGTGCCCATATAAAGCCAGATGCACGAGAGGGTATATGCATCTGGAATTAATTTGCAGTGGCTGGAAGCCCTGGCGCTCCTATTCTCTGTTTCTCTGTCTGCCCCCCCCCCCTCAAATAAATAAACAAAATGTTAAAAAAAGAAAGGAAGCTTCATGATGACAGGGGACAGCATGACATGAGCAGAGGGTGGACATCCACCAATTCTTGCAAGGGGAAGCTGGCTGTGACACCCCTAAGCCCGCACCCAGAAACACACCTCCTGCCAGCAAGGGTCCACCTCCTCCTAAATCGCCAGCAGTGGGGGACCAAGCATTCAGAATACATGAGGGACATCTAGCTCAAAACACCACACTATGCCTATGAATTATTGCTGCTCTCATTTTTGGTCAGTTAAACTTTTTGCTGTTGATGGAAACTAAGGAAGAGACTCAAAATTCACTGAAGTGCTAAAAAAAGGTGACTGTTGAGTGCTCAGAACTAAATGAGACATCTACGTCGCCCCCTCCAGGGCTCAGAAAACACTGCATAAAGAGGGTGGAAAGAACATAAGAGCCAGAGGAGGGGGAAGAAGTTCTTTGGAATGCTGCCTTCAGGACATGATGTGGCTGTTGTATTCATGACCTCATAGCCACAGTTCTTATCTACACATTGTACACATCACCATTCCATCATGTACTGCAGAGGAGAAAAGAAGACACACACATAAAAGTAGGACTAGTTGAAAAAAGGCAGGCTCAGTGGAAGAGGGACAGGAAGGGGGACAAGAAACTGTAACAGAAGGGGTTATGATCAAATATACTACATACACATATCAAAGCTGTCAATAAAGAGTCCAAAATGAGATGGCTCAGCAGTTAATTGTTCTTTCTAAAGATTGCATGGTAGGCAGAGAAAAAAAGAATCTGCCAGAAGCTCATGTCAGAGAGAGAAGCAAAGAACATTAACAGCAGAGTGAGGTCCAGAGCGAGAAACCCTGCCTCAAGTGAGGTGGAAAGGCAGAAAAGTTGTCCCTGACTGCCACATGTGCACCTATACTCTCTCACACACAGGAAGCACCGGCACACATGAACACATTCAAAGAGGAAAAAAATATTTGAGATAAGATTAGCTGCAGATTGCTAGTTTAATTACATAAAAGCCTGTGAAAACCCTAATTCAACTTTTTACTGTCTTATACAAAAATTCAGTGTTCTTCGGCAAGGAAAGAACTATATAGGAGGTGGGTGACTCTCGTGATTGCTTCTTGAGTCTGTGCAAACTTATTGGAGTTACTAAACGTGGTCGAGCAGCCTCAGTTCCCCAACTATACAATAAAATGCACCATTCTGTGGTGACAGGGACTAAAACAGCCAAGGAAGTACTGGTTCTAAGACAATGAGCTGTTGCTTCCGTTTTTCTTTTCTCTCGCTTTATGTCTGTTTAAAGATTTCTATTTCCTTGTATTCTGCTTATGTCCCTTTCAAGGGTGATCACTAGAATACAGCTTAACTAACGTCTGAAAGCAGTTTTAATTTTACTAAATTTTTTATTTTATTATACCAAAGATGACAAAAACAGCCTCTTCCCAAAAGGCTTTCACATTCTCCAGAATGACCATCCTGTTCTCTAGTTACATTTGTATTTTGGTCTCCAGCAAGGGTTGCCTTTTTTCCTTCTGCATATTTAGCTAGGAAGCTTCTTGCAAATATGGACTCAATTTAAACACCATTTGTAACTCTATCACCTAAATCTACTTTTTAATGATACGCATTCTAGGTTATCTGGTATTCTGATATGCACATACAACGTAACTACCACAGATGATAGGTGCTGGGGATACACTTCAAGAGGACAGGAACTGTCCATGCTGCTGACTGCTCTATCCCGAAAGCCTAGAGCTGATGAATAATAAATACTTGTTCAATCAACTGAAAAGACTAGTTAAGAAGCAGGTTAACAGTAAGAGGAAGTACAGTGTAAGTGTCACAGTGACAAAGCAAGAACTAAGAAAAGGAGCCATTCTAAAAACATCTATTCTAAGAGCATCCAGAAAAGATAATGTTGGACTAGAACTCCACTCAGCTACAGTAAGCAACAGAGAACTACGAAAACTATAAGGTGGAAAGGACATTCCAGAATGATGTATCCATTGAGCAGTGACAAAAGCAGTAGGTGTGGCTTATATATAAAGCAAAAGTATAATATTTTGGTTTAAAAATGGTACTCTAATAGGTAGGAAATATATGCAATCTTACATAAAGAGATTTGAAACCTGTAATAAGCAAAAAAAATTAAGAATGCCTTGAGGGCTGAAGAGATGGCTCAGCAGTTAAGGCGCTTGCCTGAAAAGCCTAGCAACCCGGGTTTGAATCCCAAGTACCCACATAGAGCCAGATGCATGGGGAGGTGCATACATCTGGAGTAAGTTCATGGGGTCTAGAGTCCATGGCATGCTCATCCTGTCTCTCTTCTTCCTCTGCTTGCAAATAAATAAAAATATTTTTTAAAAGAATGCCTTGAACAAATCAGTATTTTTAGTCCTTATTTTGCTACTTCGTGCAGACAATATCAGCTAAGAAAGAAACTAGAAATAAAAAAGTAAGAAGACCTCTGCTTCAGTCACCCAGATATGAGTTAATAAGGGAAGGAGTTCTAGAAATTAGATGATTGAAAATGTTTTTAAGGGGTTGAGGGGATGGCTCAGAGGTTAGAAATATTTAAACACAAACACAAAAAGCAGAGAGACGAGAGAGAGAGAGAGAGAGAGAGAGAGAGAGAGAGAGAGAGAGAGAGAGAGGAAAAACACAAGCCTTTGCAAAGCCTACAGGGCTGAGTTCAATGAGAATCTGGCACACCCATACTCACATGCACACAAATATATAAAGAAGCTTTCAAAACTGCTTACAGTTTACATGCATGTCTGAGACAGTGTAAGAAAGCAAAAATGTAAGCAAACATGTAAGTCTAGATTTAGGGGCTGGGTAGGAGAGAGTTGACTTGGTTTGGGAGAAGGATGTCTGAACAGACAACTAAATTTCAAGTGATAGCAGGTCATCCACATGAAGATATTTGCAAAAATTGGCCATGTCAGATTTTAACTGAGATAAAGTATCAGCAACTTTGTAAGTCATCTAAAGAAGAAAAGGAATGAGCTAGAGTGGCAAGACTTAAACTGAAGAAGACTATCTATGAAGACACAGTATAATCTAGGGTACATCAAACTAGATGGGGAAATGTAAACAAGGTCACAAGATATTGAGAAACAACCCAATACAGAAAGGAAAAGAGGACAAAGAAAGTGAGAAAGATAACACTAGTTAAAAACAAACAACAACAACCAAAAAAAACCTGAAGTCAAACCAGACAGACCCACACCTTTAATCCCAGCACTTACTCAGGAGGCAGAAATAGGAGGATCCCAATGAGTTCAAGGCCTGGGCCTACATAGTGAGTTCTACAACAGCCTGGGCTAGAGTGAGACCCTATCCCCCCCCACCCCCCAAAAAAATCTAAAACCATTGAAAAGAGTATATGTGTCTGTTCAAACAAATTTAGACTGAAATAAAATAGGATGCAGGCTAGTGATGTGGGAATTTGGGGACTGGGGGGTCCCCAGATTTAGAAACCCCAAATTTTAGGTTCTTTCCTAATCTTTAATGAAGAATAGTAAAGATAGAACCAAGAACGACAAATTATAAATTGCTGCGTTTGAGGAGAAATCATAATTTGTGGAGTTTATCCAAAGGGAATTGGGACCTGGAAAGGAAGACTAGAACATTTTTATGTGGAAAACATATTTCAGAAAAGTGGAAAGCCAGAGAAACTTGGATTTTAGAAAGTGAAATGAGAATGGAGCCGGGGATCACGTGGAAAACTAGAGAAACTGGGGCCTAGAAAGTGAAGTTCAGAAGGGTCAGTGAACCCATGGAAAGCTTTGAGGAAAGGTCTAGAGAGCGCCCATGTAGCACTGAGAATCCACACATGGCAAATTGTGGTATGAGGAGACAGCTAGATCAAAGAGATTAAAGAGGGGAGCACACTCAGCATTGGCCGAGTGCTTTCTCAAGAGGGAAGGGGGGGGAGAACCCACATGGCAGATCCCGAGTGGGAATCCACACATGGTAAATTAGAGAACATCAGACAAAGCAGAGACTAGAATTAAAGGAACATTAAAAGACAGGGTTAGGTCTCCCTTCCCAACCTGGCCAGGCCCAAGTGAGGCCTGAGGAAGTTCAGACCACACCAGAGGCAGATGAGAGGACCTCAGGAAATAGAGAAGATCTCAGGGAAAAGAGACAGAGCCCCACCTGGGCTGCCACCTTTATAAGGTTTAGTTCAGGTAGAAGGGGAAAGATCTAATTTGTTATTAGATCTGAAGGATGGATCATAGTCCGCTCATATCTGGGTGGGGCTGAGATCATAGCATGTTCGACTATGGACAGCAGGGGGCATCATAGATCAATGTCAGATATGAGTTCCAATCCAAGTTAGGAGTGTTCCTTCTTGTGCCAAGATGAGAAGTCAGGTGTTTGGCATCTTCTGGTTTCCTCTGGGCCTCTATCCTTGGCTGAAACCTGCCGGCTTTCTCCTATTCTGTCTCACTAGAATGATACTACTATCAACAGTAGACTGTAAAGGGGTTTCTCATGGACGTGGATCTGTCCAAAGCTAAGAATTACTGCTTTATCGAAAGCTGTACATGAACTGGGACCACATCTGCATCTTTCCACTGTGTCCTCGAGTGCTAGGAGAATCCAAATGGTCAGAAAGTGCCTAACACCCCTAACCAAAAGGTAAGAAGCAAAAACATAATTTTTTTCTTAATTCTATGATGACACATTTTCTTTTTGAGCTAGGTTTCACTAGATTATTCTAGAATCAAATGATCCCCTGCCTCAGTATCTTCAGCAGCTAGGACTACAGGCACACATCCCAAGCCTGGCCTGAACACTTTCTATGCAGCTTTAGAAACTTTAGTTTTTCTGTGCTTTAGTCTTGCACACTTAAGTCTCACTTAATTGCTTAGCTATACACATGTGGGATGTTAAGCCTTAAGTTTTGATGACAAGAAGCAGGCTCAGAGGTGAGAGTTTCATTCCAAGTCCTGAAAATTTGAGGCATTTTTATTCTTTATCTAAGAAAACAGAGTTCAGAAATGTTTCCACAATACAATATACTAGAGTAAAGCAGTATATAGGCAAAACAGGAAAGTAAACAAAGTAATACCACCTAGATGTTTATTTTTGTTTTTTCTTTTGAGCAGAACAACTTCAAACTTGTGATCCTCCTGTGTCAGTCTCTGAATGCTAGGAGACATGCACTACAACACCTAGATAATTTTATTTAAAATAAAATTTGTCTTCAAGGAATAAAATAGTTAATTACTAAGAAGGAATAAATGCTATTTAAAACTTGAAGGCCTGGGCTTGAAAAAACAGAAAAGTATTACAGGATTCTGCTGATCATAAAGACTTTTTTGGAAATGATGCCAAAGGCATTTCAGTATTCACAACATAAGAGGAAGTTGTGGGAATCCTAAGTGCCATTTGCTGTAGCCAGCAACCAGCAGCAATTACAAAGCCAGCAGCATCCTTGAAATGAACTCTGTCAAAATGAACTGGCAAGGCCCAGTGCTCTATAGGCTAGAATACAGACAGCACTGACTTCAAAAGCCTCTTTCTGGTGGAAGTCATGAGACAGAACTACCTAGCAGCAAGACACAATGTTCTCCTGACACCAACGTATGTTGCACATTCACTATGGTCATGACAAAACAAATAGCAAAGATGTCTGAGACACAGGCTTGCCCTTAAAACAAAATTTTGCTGAGAGACAGGATAAACACATAAAGATATCTATGTTAATATATACTCAACAATATAAGCGATTAAATTATGCAACATATGATTCATTCATTTAAGAACCATTTATTAAACAACTACTATGTGCTAGTTATCTGCCAGACCTTGTAAAAATAAAAATTCCCACTGGCAACCCAGTCTATTGACGAAACAAATGTACAAAATGTGAGACAGGAGATGAAGCCTACAGCATATTACATGAGCGGCAGGCCAGTCTTCATAGTTAATCCATACACTTTGATTTTACTTTACTACTTATTTACCAAGCTCACCAAGAGTCAACTGGTTTCCTCTCAAAAGTGTGTGCGCCAGCTATTAGCTGTTTCAGTTAATTAGACAACTCAACTAAGTATTATATAAACCAGTAAATTCTTGATATGAAAAGAAGTGATGGAGCTTGTACAACAATGGGAGTTGTAACATGCTTACCTATATTCAGGAGGTTCTGGGTTCAAGATCCAAATAAAAAATTTAAAAAAATAGAAAGGGCAAACAGAAAAAGGGAGGGAGGGAAAAATGGCCAAGAGCAAGGAAGAAGTAGTGGATGGATAGATTCTGGAAAGGCAAGACTGAAAGGGAAGACCCGCTAAAAACAAGGCTGTCAAACTAGATGAGGGATAAGCCAGTGCATACACAAAACCAAAAGATTTCACATTCAATGTGCTTTACTGAAAGAAAACCAAAAGAAATCATAAACAAAACTTTGTTAACTGTGGTTTATTCAAGAATGACAACAGAGAACTCTGTCTTCTAAACAAGGTGGAGGGTGGGAATACTAGGGTCTAACTCTGACAAATAACTAGACATATATTTTTTAACTTAAATCATTTTATTTTAATCATTTATTCTAAGCAGAGAGAGAGAGAGAGAATGAGAATGAGAATGAATGTGCCACAGACTCCAGATACTTATGCATCTGGCTTTGTGTGGGTACTGGGGAATTGAACCTGGGCTGTTAGGCTTTGCAAGCAAGTGACTTAACTACTGAGTCATCTCGCCAACCCTTTAAGTCATTTTAGATACCATGTGAAATATCTTTTCTGATTAAAAGACCAACCATAAGTCAGCAGGTGTTAAATAACAATGCTTCTGCTCAATGTGTATTCTCAAGGAGCATGAAGCTTCCTTGTTTTTGGAAGCCAGACAGGTTTTCCACAGAAAGTAAACTGAATCCTGAAAGATAATTAGAAATTTATCAGGCAGATAAGGGAATGGAAAACATTCCAACATACATTGACCCTGAAGCATGGAAGAAAATCAAAATGTTAAAAACACATCCTCATTTTAACCAGGTCCACAATTAACATTTGTCTATTGCATATTTATCCTTTCTCATTTAAAAAATTATGAGTTAGGAAATGATTAAAACCTAACAGATACTATTTTACAAAGATTAAAAAAAATATTATATGTCAAGTGCTTAGCATCTGGATCTAACATGTGGTAAAACTCTTACTGCTTTCAGAGGATGAAGCAAGCAGAGTACTGGGTTGAATCAATGAGACCATGGCTACCTTCTTTCTGTGCTACCCAGATCTCCAGGCTCCTCCCAGCACCTTCCCTCCAGCTTTATAGGACTCCACATTCCTCAGGAGCAGGTTTGGGTTGGGCCTATAATTTAAACTTAAGCTCCTTTGCTCACTGTATAAATTTTTCATTTAGGAACCATAAGCAAACAAACAAAAAAAAGAGAGCAAGTCACAGACTGGGCTGTAATTTTCCATCAGGTGAAATTAGTATCACCGCTGTGGAATCCTGACATGTTGATTTCTCCAGAGTAGATACACTGGTATTGGATCCAATTTCTGTCACATGCAAATGAGTGCTAATGCAACTTGTATGATCAGTAATGAAACATTCCCTCTAGCCATTTCCTTGGAGAGGATCTCTCTGGTGCAAAATACCCATTCCAGACAACTTTATTATTCCATACTTCCCAAAGGTCACCTTAATCCCAGAGATCAGATTCCCTTTGCTCTTCTCCCCACTTAATCTCTAAAATACAATGCTTCTTTTTCCCTCTAACATACTGCTTCCAGCTAACTCTACAATAAATTTTCTTTCTTACATACCAATATTTTCTAATACCCATCATCTTGTTCAGGTAAAGTTCTTATGTAATGGTTAAGCTTTACTTCCTTATATAACTTTCTGCCTAAGAGCTAAATTACAACTGACATATTAATCTTTTCTAGTACAGCATATATTAAACAAGTGATGATCTGGGCATGGTGGCTACATAGTGAATTCCAGGTCAGCCTGGGCTACAGTGAGACCCTACCTCGAAAAAAATAAAAAAGTGAAGAAACACCTAATAACTAAATCATGATAGATAATTTGATGTATAATCAATACAAACTATATTAAAATACATACACTGAACCTAATATTAAGCTACTAGTTTTGGAACAAGCTGAAAGGTTCCAAAGCTGCAGATTGTTTAAAAAGAAACATGCAGCTGGGCATGGTGGCACTCAGGAGGCAGAGGTAGGGGGATCACCATGAGTTTAAGGCCAATTCAGGTCAGCCTGGACTAGAACAAGACCCTACCTCGAAAAACCAAAAAAAAAAAAAAAAGAAACATGCATTATATTTCATTATTCCCTAAATAAAATAAACTATTAAAAGAAACTTGGATAACATATTGTTAAAACACGTTTGAGAAACACAATGTTGAAGATTAGCCATATCATTTATTCAGTATAACACCGTTCCAGCTGAAGACAAAAGGAGTGCTAAAAGTTTAAACTGCATCAGCCATTCGCAGCATACTTGATCATCTAAATATTACAATTTACTTGACTCTCTCAGGTCAGAAGCAGTTACATAGAGTAAGGAACAAGAAAGGGAGAGGCTATGGTACAGAAAACAAGGCCTCGCCTGGGGGCTAAGCCTTCCTGGTTCAAACTAAGTACACCAACTCAGTAATCTGGGACAAATCACTCATCTCTCCAACCCTAACCATAAAACAAGGGACACACTACAAATTCTAAGGTCCCTCCAGAGACAAAATATTCCTAGTCTAAAGAAGACAGAAAATTGAGAGTAGAGATAGGGAGCAGAAAGGCAAACTCTAGAACTCAGCAACTTTAAGTGCTGAATTAAAATAATAGATTATTATAATAATATTCTTTTGGAGTAAAAAACATGTAGGATATCTTTCTCCTGTCAGCCTTGGTTCCCTCATATCTTTGCAACTCTTTGTTTTTTTTCCCCTCATTTATCCCCTTCCCCAATTTCTTTTCTTTCTGGATTCAAAATTTTCCTGTAATCTACAATGTTTATAAACTATCACCCACCCCACTATTGCCATGGCTAATCTATCCTCTAATTTCAACATGTATTTTATTGTTCTTTAAAAAAAAAAGCCACTACTTACAAGACAAAGAAAATATTGTAGCTACTATGACAAATGAATCAAACTGTCTTCTAAATTGTGATTTAAATGGATACTGTAAGCTAACACATTCTATCCACAGAGTCCACAGACCTCTCAACCAAGAAAGCTAACTGCTCACTGGATAATCACTAGACAGCTGAAATTTTACTTGGATGCTGGGGAGCAAGCTCAGATCCTCATGTCCGCACATCAAGCAATTTACCAACTGAGCCATCTCCCCAGCCCCACGCCAAAAATTTTACATAATTGATGATTTTTACACCTTACAAGTACCCTGCTCACTATGTATTTGTCACCACCAATATTTTACAGAAAAGTCTATAAAATTAAAAATCAGAAGTGACAGAGCTATCTATCTAGCTCCACATTTTCTACTGCCAAATTATAATGGTCAAGAGTGCTGTGTCAAGTTGGCCAGGCAATCCAAAGAGCAAAGAACAATTTTATTTCTAATGCCCCCAAGCTGAAACCTGGACACCCATAGGCGCATCATCAATCAAAATGTACAGCCGACATCCAGTAGAGAGAAGTTCAGCAAAGGGAAATTGGTACAGATTATTGGGACTTGCAAACACTCCTCAAAGACTGAAAAGTAAAGGGTTTTGCTTTAAATGTTGTCTACATTGCCAAGATTGGGAGGGGGACACGATAGTTTTCCCCCCTACTACTGCTATTCAAAGAAATGAAGACAGAAAAATAAAGTTGAGGCCAGGCATGGTGGCTTATGCCTTCAATCCTAGCACCATGAATGCAAGGGTAGAAGGATCACTGTGAATTTGAGGTCAGTCTGGTCTAGAGTGAGTTCCAGGTCAGACTAGGTTAGAACAAGACCTGCCTCAAAATAAAAAAATAAAAGTTTGGAGCCAGGTCTGGTGGTGTGTAACCCCAACACTAGGGAGATGGAGGTAATTGTTTGATGACAGCCTGGGCTACATGGCAAGATCTTGTATCAAAAAGTGGGGGCTGGATGAATTCCCCAGCACACAAGTAAGCAGCTGGTCGTGGCCATACACACCTACAACCCCAGTCTCTGTGGAAAGAGGACCCTAGAAAATCTATGGGGCTGGGGTTGGGGGAGCAGGTCTGGCTTCAGTACTCCACCCCAAGAAAATACACAGGTAAGTAATAGAGAGGAACACTGATGTGTGCATCTGCACGTGTACATACACCATACATACTATACTCAGACATGTCCTCCACAATAATGAGCAACAGAAACAAAGTTTAGAACAGATACATTTCTTAATATAAAGAAGTGTCAGGCCATTCTTGTTTGTTAGATTTTGAGATTAACAACAGTGAATTCAATTTCCAACAATGGTGCCCTACAGCTGAAAACAGCTAAAAATTCTGGACAACATATTTTCACAATTTTCCTAAAAGCAATACAAGGCTGACAAGCTAGCAAGAAATTATTTGGACGAAATTACCCACTCTTACCCTCTGCATATTGTTCAAGCAAAACAAATCTGAAATTTAGTTTAGACAGCTTTGCAGAAGCCCAAGGGCAAGAATCTAAGAAGTGATATACTTTATACTTAGCTAACACCAAAGGGCAATAACCTTCAAAGGGGGCAGAAGTATACTGGCACTCAAATGTACTTGTAAACAAAACTCTCATCAGGTAGGAGGTCCAAACATCGTGAGTGATGAACGTTCTTAACACAGTTTTGGACTAGTAATATCTCTAAACACCTATAAAAGCAAATGCAAAATCTCAAGTTCAAATTAGTCATCTACTCATCAAAGGACAGTGAGCAGCACACCAACACAAACCAACAACACAAAGGGACAAGTCATCATGAACAAGGACCAGCAGAAAGAACTGATCACACAAAGCACCTGTAAGACCTCAAATGCAGTGACTACAGAGTCACTA
>PVHP010039529.1:0-16331 GCA_004024765.1 Zapus hudsonius | reverse complement strand
GATTACTCTCCTGCCAGACTGGCTTTGGACAGTCTGGGGTGCCCGCTGTGGGGGACTGCGTCTGGCTGGGTGACCCATGTTCAAGGACCAGGTGTTCATCAGGCTGGAGTCCCAGCTCTGACACTGCTCCGCTGTGCAGCTTGGACAGGGTGTGCCCAGTGCCATCCTGCCCTCGGGGGAAGGTTAAGTCAACAGACGGCTAGGTCCAGGCAGGCAAGGTTTATTGGGATGCTCCGAGCTCCACCGGCGGCAGCCCCCCGCGAGATCGGGCGTCCCCGGACGCGGGCCGGACGCGGCGGAGAGCCCGGCGGGCGCCCGGGGGGCGGCGGGCGCGGGGGCGGCGGCGGCAGCGGCGGCCGCAGGGCCACAGGCGGCGGAGGCGCGCTCGGAAGTGGCGCGAGGCGAGCGCGTAGACGAGCGGGTTGAGACAGGAGTTGGCGTAGGCGAGGCAGTGCGAGGCCAGGCGGCAGGCGTACGTGGCCGGGCTGAAGGCGAAGCGGCCGAACCAGAAGCAGAGGATGAGCGCGTGGTGCGGGCCCCAGCACAGGGCGTAGAGCGCGGCCACGGCCAGCATGGCGCGCCCCGCGCGGCCCGTGGCCCTCCGCCGCGCTTCGGCCGCCGCCGCGCCCGCGGGGCCCACGGCCGCCCACAGGAAGCGCAGCGTGCGCCCGTAGGCCAGGCTCACCACGCTCACGGGCAGCAGGTAGCCGGCGGCGAAGGTGGCCACGTCGAGGGCGCGCCGGCGCGCGTCCTCCCAGGCGGGCACGCAGAGCTCGAGCGCGCCGTAGCGCACCGTGCCGTAGTAGCTGAGGTAGGGCGCCGAGAAGAGCGCCGCCAGCAGCCACACCAGCCCCACGGCGGCGCGCGCGTTCCGCGGCGTGCGCAGGGCCCGCGAGCGCAGCGGGTGCCGCACCGCCAGGTACCTGCGGGCGGGCCAGAGGGCGCGCGCGGGGTCAGCGGGGGGGGGATGCCTGCGCCCCCGTCAGCACCGTGGGGGTGCTTCAGAGGGTTCTGGGCGCTAACATCAATGCTTAGAACAACAGTGCCTGGCATCTGGCGAAGGTGCCCAAGGTCATCAGTTAGGGATGGACCTCCTTTCGGTCTCCAAAAACGATGTGAGCACAACCTGGGCCAAGTGTGGACAGTTAGAAACCATCTGATGAATGCACTGTACGTGTGTGTGGGCGAGGGGTTGACAGCCTGAGTGCTGGGATTAAAGATGGGGTGAAAGTCACCACGGGGCTGGAGTGCAATAAGACAAGGAGATGAAATAAAACAACGGGTTGGAGAGATGGCTCAGCGGTTAAGGCGCTTGCCTACAAAGCCTAACCATTCCCCAGTACCCATGAAAAGCCAGATGCACAAAGTGGCACATATGTTTGGAGGTCATTTAGCAGTGGCTAAACGCCCATTCTTTCTGTCTCTTCTCTCTGTCTGTCTCTCTCTCTGCTTGAGAATAAAATTTTTTAAAAAGTTTAAAGCCACTACACCTGGCTCACTCTTACAGAACACCTACTACATGTGGGACACAGAAATGGCCTTTAGAATCGCACAATGAAGGTAGAAGGACAGGATAGGTTCCCTGAAGTTGGTTTCAAAAGCACAGAGCTGTCCTTCCCTCTACCCCACCCATCTCTGCTCCCATTCCCTCCTTCCCTGGCCACTGAGGTCTTCCCTCTCCAACCTGCCCAAGTGCAGCTCACCTGTCTACTGAGACAGCAGCCAGGGTGAAACTGCTGGCGTACATGGTGAGGTAGATGAGCAGGTGCACGGCCTTGCACACCAGAGCCCCGAAGAGCCAGGCGTCCAGCGTGTAGATGACGGCCTGGAAGGGCACGCAGCACAGGATGAAGCAGAGGTCCGCCACCGCCAGGTTGAGGATGAACAGATCTGTGGTGCTTCCTGAATCCTGCCAGGCACTCTGGCCAGGCTGCAGCAGCACGGCCAGCACCAGCCCATTGCCCACTGTGCCCAGCAGGAAGATGAGGGCAAAGACCACAGGCACTGCCACGGCCCCTACGCTCCCTGGACCATCCAGGGAGATGTTCTGTGCATCAGCCATGGTCCCATCAGACGGGCACCTGGGAAAGAAAACTGGGTCCTCAGGCACTTCTCCCAGAAGCCTAATTTCTCCAAGTGTCCTGGAAGCTCATGGGAGATGGGAGCTCAAAGCCATAAGTCACTGCTGAGAGCCACTGTGTGAGCAAAAACCATGCACAATCACACTGGGAGAGAGTTAGAAAAGAGAAAATGTTCCTTGGTTTCCTAGGGAACAACCCTATAGCCCTGTACACAAAGGGTTGTTTGGGTCATGAGGCAGGATAGGGTGACCATGTGGCAGATGGGGAGGGGCAGCACTCACCTCACAAGTTGGTATATTTTAACCAAGGTCTAACTAATGTTCAGAAGAGACCCTTGGGCTTGGGGGTTTCTCTGGCAACAAGCTGCACGGGTGAGTGACAGCCCTGTCACTGGAGAGTCCAGTCGTGAGAATCCACAGTAACAAGTGGGAAAGAAGAACGTGGTGGTCAACACCTCCATTTTACACATTGGGAAACTGAGTCTCAGAGAGGGGATGTGAATGGCTGTCACACCTTGGGTGGCAGACTTGTATCATCTTGACTTCTAGGCTGGAGTGCTCATCCAGTCTGGGGAGCTGTAACAGGTGGTGCCGGTGTCCCTGACAACTAGCGTGCGTGTGCGTGAGTGCACGTGTGTGTTCATACTGCCCATTCTCCTCCCTAGCCCACACCCTATGGATTCCCTCCCATGCCCAGGACCACTGGTGTAGAGGGATGAATTGGGAGTGAGGGTAGAAAGGCAGGGAGGAGAGCAAGGTGACAGCTACCCCCACCCAGCATGCAGTAGCGCCCCAAGCCCAGGATGGGCAACACCCACCTCAGCGCAGGGCCCTGGGCCCCTGCATGATTCCGCGTGGACCTGGCAAGGCAGCCTGGGGCTTCCTCTTGGCTCAGCCGCTGTCCCTGGTGCCTGCCTCTCTGCAGGTACGACTGCCTCTATTTCTCCCTCTTCGCCTTTAAGGCCCCTCCTCTCCTCTCCTCTCCTCTCCTCTGCTCCCTGGATGTCTGTAGAGTTGGATGTGGGCACTCCCTCTGGAGTGGCCACTGGCCACCTCCTTCTCAGAGCCTGATTTCCCCGGGGTGGCATGCTCCTCTGCCAGGTTCCTCGCTGCTTCTCTAGTTGCTGCCGCCTCATCCTCTCTTTCGCAGGCAGGCAGTAACCCATTGATCTCACTCTCTGAGACTGGCTTTGTAGTTAACCCCTCCCTGCCCAGGGCCCAGCCGATTCCCAGTTCCTGTGGCCATGCTGGTTACCTGGTGACCACCCCCATCCACTCTCCTCCTTGACCTATGTAGAGTAAACTTAGGAAGGATTCCTAGTCCTGAATGAGGCTCTAGGTTGATAACTGGGACATGCGTCCCCTTTCTGCAGATTTAGGATAGGACCCCCTCCTCAGGTTCTGTAATCCCCAGGAAACCTATTTCGTTCCCTAAGCATGTTCCCGGGGATTAGTCCACTGGAAACCAGTCTCACTTTAGCCTGAAGGCCACAGAGAGCTAGTGAAGGTTCTAGAGTGGGGACTAGACCAGCACATTTCATTTTGTATGAAGTTTATTCTGACCTGAGGTAGAAAGAACAGAATGGTAGGAACCCGTTGTTCAGGCAGGGGCAAAAAAAAAAAAAAAAAAAAAAAGCTAGCAGATATTTGCAAATAGCTAGCCTGAGCCTTTGAAGGAGAGGCCCATGGCCAAGTGCTTCCAGGGATAGAGCAGCCTTGGACTTAACATTCCAGGGCTTTTTGGTGCACTGGGCAAGAGCAGTGAGGGCAGAAGATAGTCTGCCTTCATTTAGGAAGGGAGAAGAGTCCATCAGAGTCAACACTATTCACCATCAGTTCCTCAGAGATACCAGGCCTGTTCACCTGAGCGGGCTCTGGAGACTCTAAACCCCCATGCACACACCCCAGGTGTCAGAATCCCTGAAATTTTGGAAGCAGAGGCACAGTGAATTGAAGCTATTAGTAATCAGGCCCAGAAGCTGCAAGCCTGAATTCAGAGCCATCAGGACTGAATGAGGCAATCAGAATTGTAGGATTTTGCCATCTCTGAACAAGGGCACTTGTGAGATTGCTTCTTTACAACCTAGGTAACAATGCAGTTAGACTTTAGAAGCCAGGACCAACCTGTGTGCTTACTAGAACCCCATAAGAGCCTCTGAGGCCCATGACAGGTTGTCCTCCCACCCCTTGCCCACAAAGCCCCTCCTGCCAGGCTGGGCTTCCACAGTACCAGGGCAAAGGGCCCCCCAGCAGCAAGGCTGGGCTGATATGATAAGGACCAAGAAAGAGAGGAGAGGCTGTCACTGAGAGCCCGGCTGTGGAGCAGGAAGGAAGACCTTCGTATGGCCGGAACCCCATTGTGTCCGCGAGGCCACCTCATCCCCTTGCTCCTGTGGACCTCGGCCCTGAACCCAGTGCCAGGCAAGGCCCCCAGGGCCCTTGGCATCCGCAGCCGGCCCACGGGACCCCGCAGGCCCTATGGCTTGTTGCGGGAGTCCGAGGCCCCCGCAGAGCATGGCACCCCGTGCGGCTGCAGCGGCGCCTGCTGGGCGTCCCTACGACCCCCCCCCCCTGTGCGGCGAGGGGACCGAGCCCGGGCACACAGCCCCGTGAGCTGGCTGACCGCACGGAGCGCTACGGTGACCCGCTGATGCGGGAGGCCTCAGCGCGGGGCTAACCGCGGGGCCTGGGAGCTGCGGCTCTCCGCTGCTGGCTGATGGACCTCGCCTCCTGCGGCCTCACCGGCCTGGGTGGACCTGGGCCCAGTGTTCTGGCCCCGGTAGGTGCGCCACGCCGACTATGACACGTCGATGCACAGCTGCTCTCTATCTCACTATCTGGCCCGTCAAGGGCTCCCTCCAGGCCCTGAGCACCCTCCCCAGCAAGGCACCCGGGTCAGGTGCTGTCTACCCCGTGGTGGTGGCCTGCAAGTGTTCCTGCCCCTGACCTGCCCACAGCCGCCTCCTTTCCGATACCCCGGTGGCAGGCACGGGTTCTGGGAACCCCAACCCTAAGTGCATGCAGGACTGAGCTGGAGCTAGCCTGACGGTCCATCCCAAGACTCGGAGTTGCCAGAGAAGCAAACCTAGTTTCCTGTCCTTGGTGAAAATTTGCTTTTCATCCTTGGTCCCATTCCAAGCAAACTACGATTCTTCCCAAGACCACAAAACCCGGGGAAACCAGGCTACTCAGAACCCCCCACCAGCCCCGGGCCCAGCGCCGAGGAGAGCAGTGATCACGTCCCTCCCCCGCAGCAAGATCAGGGTCAGCGACATGGGAAAGAGGTTGGCATCTCCAATAACGGATTGGCTCGGCAAGCCTTAATGGCACAAGGCAAGACGGAACCTTGGCAGCAGCAAACCAGTCCGCCTTGGCCTGGCCGGAGCTGGAGCGCCGCCCCAGCAGCCGAGACCAAGGCCCCGGCTGGAGAGGGCGGGGCGGGCGGACCTGAGCTTGCTGTGCCCCCTGGCGGCTGACCATCAGACCGCAGCTCGCGAAAGGCGTGGATCTCAGAGGGAAATGGGCCTTGAACAAAGCCAAGGAGCTAGGGACAAAGTGCGCTACAACGCAGGGTCCAAATGTTAGGGTCTTCCCCCCCCCCCACCACGGTGATCCACATTCCCCCCACCCCCAGCACGATTCCTAAATCCCCGGCCCTTCCTCTTCAACACAGGTCCTAGCCTCTTCTCTGGGTAGTTATGGTACATTCTTAGGGTGGACTTAGTGTGTGTGGGGGTTGCAGGACAGGTTGGGGGTGGCATGGTTCTCAGATGCCTTCTACAGCAGAAAGAACCCAACTGTGCCACACAGAGGCTCCCAGACTGGGAGGCGGGGTCCCATCTCAGCTTGGGGAAGGAGGGCTCTGAGAGCCCAAGCTCCTGCCCGATTCTTCAGCTGGACACAGGACTGGGCTTACTCAGCGAATAAAGCAAACCAACGCGTCACAGCCAGTTATCACACTGTTTGTTTTACATTCTCGTGGCTACACGCACAGATCTCCAGCGCCTGGCCCTAGGACTTTGGGTCAGGGGTCAGAGCCTCCAGCCTGGGCTGATCGGAGCCCCTGCTGCTGCCGTTGCTGCAGCAGGAGGGGGATCTTGGCTCCGCTCTTCCCTACCCAGAGCTCAGGGCAGTGCTCCATGCAGACGCCCCACTTCCACAAAGGCCTCCACACAGCGGTCAATGTCCTCTTCACTGTGCACCGCTGAGATCTGTACCCGGATCCGGGCCTTGCCCTTGGGGACCACAGGGAAGCTGAATCCGATGACAAAGATTCCTGGGAAGATAGACAACAAGGGTCTACCAGAGCCAGACAGGCCTTTGGGACAGAACTTACAGGGCTTACTTTGCCAAGGCCCACAGAGGACACAGGGCCATCTCACAGTCTGGGGGTGTCAAGTTTGGACAGACAGCAGTCTGGGGGGTAGAGAGGAGTGAAGAGGTACCCTCCCACTGGTCTGGTTCCCTTACCTCTCTTTAGCATGTCATCGGCCATCTGAGAGGCCAGCCGGGCATCACCCAGCATCACAGGGCAGATGGGGTGATCAGTTCCTGAGATGGTGAAGCCAGCAGCTTCCATCTTGCTGCGGAACCTGGGAACACAGGGGTCATCGGAAGCTGAGGACCATGGAGAGCAGAGAGACATGGGAAGGCAGGAATGACAAGAGGGGGCACAGAAGATGAAAGGAGTGTGAAAGAGAGAGGAGGGAGGTGGGTAAGCAGAGGCAGAAAGGTGTAGAGTTACCACACCCCAGCAGCCCCACTCCTGCTGGGAACCATACCTCCGCGTCTTGGCAGCCATAGACTGGACAATGGCATTGCTGTCCATGAGCAGGTCCAGGGCTTTGGAGGCACAGCCAACAACAGCAGGGGGCAGGCTGTTCGAGAAGAGGTATGGCCGAGAACGCTGACGTAGCAAGGCCACCAGGGGCTCAGGCCCTGTGGTGTAGCCCCCTGAGAATAGGAAGAGATGAGAAGGGGCTGGTCAGGGTCCAAACCCTGCCCCAAAGCTCTCCTGAGAACAGTTCATCTGCCCTTCCCACCCTCCCTATACCCCTCAGGACGGGCCCTGCATGAGGGTCAGGGGACCCCAGGGACACCACCCTGTAGGCACCTGATGCTCCACCTAGCGCCTTCCCCAGGGTGGAGTTGATGATGGTGACCTGGTCCATCACACCCAGCAGCTCATCAGTGCCCCTGCAAGACAAGCAGCCAATGCTGCCACTAGCCTCCTGAGTGCCAGGGGTCATGGGTCAGGCTGGTTACTGGCTTCCTGGCTTCCCTTCCACCCTCAGAAGCTCCACCCAGGTCTCGACTGCCATGCGCTCCCACCGTCCTGTGGGGCCCAGAAAGCCGGTGGCGTGACACTCATCCACAAAGACCAGGGCACCATATTGAGTTGCAAGGCGGCAGATCTCTTGCAAAGGCGCGATGTCGCCATCCATGGAAAAGGCTCCATCGGTCGCCACCAGGCGCAGGCGGTGCTTCTGTAGGGTAGACACAAGCAGGTAGGTGATTGGACCAAACCACTTACTCCTTATGTTGCTAGCGACCAAGAGGTGGGCACAGGAGCACTGCCCACTCTGAGGCTTTAACATCTTTTCCCTCATCTGGGCCTCTCTGAGTCATGTCCATCTCTTCCAAGCTGAGTCACCCTTAGTCCTGGCACCGAGAAGGGTTTCAGGCCTCCCTTCCTGGTTCTGGTCGCATACAACAGGCAGGAATGGGGTCAAATCTTAGTCACATACCCAGCTACCCTTATGCTAAGGGACAACCACACAAGAAGGTGCTTGCCGGCCTCAGGTAAAGTCTTGGGCCTGAGGGATCAGGAGTCTAATCCTATGGCTGCCTCAACTCTTCAGGCTTGAGGAGAGAGCTCTCCAGGCCTTGCCCCTGGGCCTCGCCCTACCTGGGCCTCCTGTAGCTTAGCTTCTAGGTCAGCCATGTCCAGGTGGCGGTAACGGTACTTGTGGGCCTTGCACAGCCGGATGCCATCGATGATGGAGGCGTGGTTCAGCTCATCTGACAAGACCGCATCCTCAGGGGTCAGCAGAGCCTGGAGGTAGGCAGTTCCTATATAACCACCCAGGGTTCTCCGTCCCTCACAACTCCAAGGCAAAGCTTCACCACCACCAGGGCAGGGAAATGAGGCACCCTCCACCTCCATCAGGTTCTCTGGTGCCCCAGGACTCTATGGCAGAGACTGCAGGTGAGAACGTAGGTGAGTACCAGTCTCCAGCTTTCCAGCTGACATAGGTGACTCCCGAATGCTCTGGAGGCTGGGCTTCCTGCAAGCTTCAGTCTTCATCCTTGAACATCTACCTTGTCCAACCATGTGACCTCCGTAAGGAAAGTCACTGCAGCTTCTATTCGTGGTCCTGGCTGCCTGCTGACCCCCAAGCTGTCCCACCTCCACATACCTCAAAGAGGCCAGCGTTGGCATCAAAGCAACTGGGGTACAGGATGGCATCCTCCCGCTGATGGAAGCGGGCTATCTTGGCTTCTAGACTCTTGTGGATGCTCTAAAGAAAGTGCAGGAGACAGGTGAGTGTTACTACCTAGGGACCCTCTGGGACAAGTCCCAAGGACAGGGGCTTAGAGAGCCAACAAAAGACCCAGCCCAGGAGCCACAGCCTTCCTTCTGCACCACACAGGTGACCCTTGATATGGGAGCTGTCCCTACTTCAGGCTCTCTCTGGGCAGATCTTTGTTTTGTAATAGAGGTCTGCCTGGTGGAGGAATTACTGGTGCTGTTGGAACAAAAGGAAATGTCTTCCTCATATCAGCCTGTCTGGTTTCTCCACAGCAAAGACGAGGGTTACATAAGTTATTACATTTATTTGGGTCTTTGCCTCTCAGAGTTGAGAACTGTTTGGTCTGGCTGAGTGTTCTGTTGGAAAATATCTGAGTGGGAGGCAGGGGCCTCGTGTTCATTTTGCCCTAACTTCTTTCCTTCTTTCCTTCCCTCCCTTCCTTAGGGTCCCCAGATAGGGTCTCACTGTAGCTCAGGCTGGCCTGGAGTTCTGTCGTCCCAGGCTGGTCTTGAACTCACGGCAGTTCTCCTACCTCTGCCTCCCAAGCGCTGGGATTAAAGGCGTGTACCACCATGTCCAGCTTTTCCAATTTGAGGTAGGGTCTTGCTCTAGTCCAGGCTGATTCACTATGTAGTCTTAGGGTGGCCTCAAACTCATGGCGATCCTCCTACCTCCCAAGTGCTGGGGTTAAAGGTGTATGCCACTATGTCTGCTTTTCCAAATGTTACTATTATTTATAGCTTAAAAATTTAATAATTTTATTTGCAAGCAGAACGAGATAAAGAATGGGCACACCAGGACCTCCAGCTGCTACAAACAATTCCAGATGCATGATCCACTATGCGTAGCTGGCTTTATGTGGGTCCTGGGGAATCAAACTCGGGTCCTTAGGCTCTGCACCTTAACCTCAGAGTCATCTCTCCAGCCCTATTTATGTTTTTTTGTTGTTGTTGTTTTCTCCACCTCACTTTCAATGAGGACAAGTGATTGTAATTACAGCAGTTAGGAGCATAGACTCTTAAGCCAGATGACCTGGGTTAAGTCTCATCATGATAAGCTGTGTACTTTTGCATAAGTAATTAACCTCTCTGGGCCTCAGTGGCCTCACATCTAAAACATGGATAAGAATAGCACTTATTGGTGGGAGTGGTGGCACACGCCTTTAATCCCAGCACTCGGGAGGCAAAGGTAGGAGGATTGCTGTGAGTTCAAGGCCACCCTGAGACTACATAGTGAATCAGCCTGGACTAGAGCAAGACCCTACCTCAAATTGGAAAAGCTGGACATGGTGGTACACGCCTTTAATTCCAGCGCTTGGGAGGCAGGCCCTTCTGCTTTGCATATCTTAACCACTAAGCTATTTCCCCAGCCTTGTTTTTTTTTTTTTTTTTTTTTTTTTTTTTTTTTTTTTTTTTTTTTTTTTTTTTTTTTTTTTTTTTGCTTGTTTTTTGAGGTAGGGTCTCACTCTAGTCCAGGTTGACCTGGAATTCACTATTGTAGTCTCAGACTGGCCTTGAGCTCAAGGAGATCCTACTACCTCTACCTCCCGAGTGCTGGGATTAAAGGCTGTGTGTGTCACCACGCCCGGCTGAAAGTTTTAATACAGATCTAACTGTGGATGAGGAGGAGACAGGTGCTTAAGAAAAAGAGAGTACACACCTAAGACATAGGTATGAGGTTCTTCAAAGTCTCCAGTTTCATGTTTACATAAATTTATTTTATACCATTTACAAGATGTGAACCAGGTACTATTCTGTGTCCTTACACATACTAATTCTTGGTCTGGAACAATCCTGTTAAGTACGAAGAGATGAAGACACTTGCCTAGTGCGACAGAGCAGATACAGAACAAGGGCAAACCCTCCTTCTTAAGCCCACCTCTGCTCTTCCCACAAGGGACAGGTGCGAGGGACTCTCTTGTGCAGGTGGGAGAAATGGATGCTTAAAGTCGTTTGTCTCAGGCATCTCAACAAAGCAGAGGTCTGCCACCAGCCTTGCTACCCAAAATTCCGGGGCTGACAATGAGCCCTGAGCTCTCGAATGAGCTGAACTGGCTGAACCGGCCCTGTGGGAAGCAGACAGCTGGGGTCACCCCTCCCCCAATACCCACTGTGTACCTGGGTCCCACAGATGAAGCGTACAGAGCTTAAGCCAGCTCCAAACTCCTCCAGAGCCCGAAGACCAGCCTGGATCACCTCGGGGTGGCTGCTCAGGCCCAAGTAGTTATTGGCACAGAAGTTGAGGATGTCTGAGGTGGAAGAGATGAACAGAGCAGTTCGGTCAAGCCAGAAAGGACCTGCAGAGGCCATAATACCAGGCCCTGGGGCAAGTGGGCCAGAGAGGCAGTTAATCTTATTCTCCTATGAGAGGCAGCAGCCTCACAGAAGATCCATTCTGGGATGAGGCCGGTGTGGGGTCCCCAGGAGGCCGTGAATCCAGTGCCAAGGTGGAAGGGGATTAGGCAAGGACTCTTTCATTTCTATGTGTGTGTTCATGTGAGTGCAGGCGAGTTCCTGCTCCAGTGCAGGAGTGGAGGTCAGAGGACAACTCTGTCCACCTCATTTCAGGCAGGGTTTCTTGCTGTGGATTCTAGCTCTGCCATTCTTGGCTGGGCTCACCATGAGCTTCCAGGAAATCCTGTATCCGCTGCCTCCCATTTATGCCCATCAGTGTCAGCATGCTGGAATCAAGGAAGCCCACCACAGCTTCGGTTCTGGCTGTTTACGTGGGCTGGGGGGGGGGGGCATCCTCAGATGGCCCAGCTTGAGAAGTGAGTGCTTTATTCACTTAGCCATTGCCGCAGCCCACATTGTATCTGTTTGGTGTGAAGGTCAGAGGGCAGCATAGGGTGTTGGGCCTCATCTTACATCTTGAGGCACTCTGTACACCAGGTTAGCTAGCTGGCCCACGAGCTTTGGGAATTCTCCCATCTCTCTCCCATCTTGCTTTGTGTTCTGAGGATCCCAACCCAGGTCCTCAATCTTGTGCAGAAAGAGCTTTACCCACTGAGCCTGCTCCCCAGCTCTTGAAGGAGAAGTTTAAACCCTGGCTCTGAATCATACTCCATCCAGGAGGAACCCAGGCCCTCATCTCGACCTTCCTCTTGTGCAAAGGAGAGCTTGGACCTCAGTTCACTTGCTGCCTGGTCAGAACTGCATCTGCAATGGGGTGCCTCAGAGACCTCAATACTGGATCCCAAAGCCCAACGTAGCTGATCCAAGGAAACTGAGGACTGAGGGTAACAGAGAGAAAGGGTGTTGCTCTAAGGGTCCTAACCCAACTTAGGGGACCAACACCCCAACCTGTGTCTCAGCAAAGAGTTAGACTCAATGACTGAGGGATGGCCTGGATGTCTAAGAGCAATCGAAGCAGTAGGACTCTGAATCCCCAAGCACAAAGCTGACCTTGGGAAGGCCTCTTACTGCGCACACTCCCACGACTTAGGGAGCATTCTGGACTCAGAGGCACATGGGGTTATCTGATAGTCAGATGATAAAATATCAAGCCCTCATGATGGAGGGACCGAAAATAAAGGTCTGCTCCTCTCAACCCTGCTACTTACCTTCCAGATGAAAAAGCCTGAATGTTCATGTCAGGAGGTCTTATTAGAAACTTATGCTGCCAGGCCAGAGCTTAAGGATGAGCCTTAACTAATCCTGATCTCTAATTATCAATGGGAGTTCTTTTGTTCAGGATGGAACTAGAAAGACAGGATATGCAGTGGTAACAGAACAGGGGATTCTTGAATCTGGCCCACTTCCATCTAATACCAGTGCCCAATTAGCAGAGCAGATGCCCCTGACCGGAGCCCTGACCGTCAGCACAGGAAAGGAGTAAATATCTACACAGACCCCAAATATGCTTATTTAATACTACATGCCCTCGCAGCTACTAGGAAGGAGAGAGGTTTAACTGCTTCAGGAGCTCCAGTTAAATACTCTAAGGAAATTCTAACCCTTCTAGAGGCACTGCTACTCCTTGAGGTGGCAGTCCTACGATGCTGTGGCCATCAGCAGAGAGATGACCCGGGATCTTAGGCAATCTTTTGGCAGATTCTGCAGCTAAAGCTGCAGCCCTAATGACAAAACGGATGTTTTCCCTTCTATGGGAGGATTCCCCTTCTCCGGCCTGAAAGGCCACAATATACCTCAAGGGAAGTCACTGAGCACAACTTAGATCATCCTGGGTGGTGGGCTGCCTCTGATGGCCTTATGTGGCTGACTTAGTCCTTACAATGGAAAATCTTGAAGTCTCGTCATCACACGCATCACATAGGGAGAGAAAACACCATCTAACTAACAAAGGGAATGTTCATAGGCAAGGGAATAACTACTACAAGGGCTCAGAGAGTTCAAGGACATGAAGTCTGTCAGAGGACTAACCCTCACAATAACCATCTACCCTCTCCCTCCCCCGAGAACCAGAGACAAGGGAAATACCCAGAAGAAGACTGGCAAATGGACTTCACCCACCTGCTGGGGGGGGGGTCCTAAAACCCATTTGCTACTGGTATGGGTACTTTTACTGGGTGGGTCAAGGCTTTCCCCTGGCACACAGAAAGGGTTCAAAAAATTGTAACGAGCCGGGCGTGGTGGCGCACGTCTTTAATCCCAGCACTTGGGAGGCAGAGGTAGGAGGATCGCCATGAGTTTGAGGCCAGCCTGAGACTACATAGTGAATTACAGGTCAGCCTGGGCTAGAGTGAGACCCTACCAAAAATAGCAACAACAAAAATGACAGACACAGACTCCTGGAGTCATCACACCACCCAGGAATCTGCAACAGAAACTAGCTCCTAGGCCTGTGAACCCATAGAAGACCTCAAGCTGCTTTTCAGATGTCAGCTGCTCTTACCCCTGACACTGGTGTGACTTCCTAAGTGTTCTGATAACCTATAGAGAAGCCAAAACTAACTGGAGTCACTGGAGCTATAAAGGCCAAATTTTTGGCCTCTCATAAGGCCACAGGTGATGATGTGTTTTATACTGGCCCTCTGGTAAGTCACCTGTCTTCCTAATCAGGGAGGACACGGAGACCCAGTCCTCCAGGCTTCCCAAAAGAGGGACCACATGGTCCCTTCAGCCCTGACTCATCCTAACAGATGACACCCAGGCTGAGGGAGCCAGATCTCCTCCCAGGTCCCCAGAGTCTCTTGCAGAGCCATTATTCACCTCCAAAAGCACATCCCTGATTAGTTTTGGCTACATGCTTAGTCTTACCCAAAGAAAAAGGGGTGCAGCAAAGCCTGGAAGAAGACACAGACAACTGCACTCTTCCATGGCTGTGCTTTGCTTCCTATCCTTGCTGGTGTAGCGTCTCCACCCTACCTGCCTACCCAGGATGAGAACTCATTCCTTCTATGGGCACAAGAATAGCTCAAGTTTATCATGGCATTTGGACCTTGCATACTCAGTTACTGTTTTACCTCTGCTCATTTACAGGTGCCTCACACTCAGATGGTCACACAAGTCCATCTATACGTGTCCCCTTGCTGATCACTGGCCACTTCTAACCAGACTGCCAACTATCACTACCTCACAAGGCTCAGTCGGTGACAGAACAGGACATGTGACTAACAGACCTCTCTCTTGGGCCTTTAGATAGCCCCCCTCTGGGAGAGACTCTAACTGCAATTACTCTATGACCCTGTTCTGCAGGAAGTCGTTCAACACTGATGTCTTTCCTCTAAAAGAAGTTTCTTCTTATTAGAGGGGAATAGATAGCATTAGGAAGAGGCAGTTACATAAGAGAATATTAATTTTTTTTGTTGTTTTGAGGTAGGGTCTCGCTCTAACCTGGAATTCACTATGCAGTTTCAGGCTGGCCTGGAGCTCATGGTGATCCTCTTACCTCCGCCTCCTGAGTGATGGGATTAAAGGCATGTGCCAACACAACACACACATTAGATCCTGACCCCATGTCTGTTTCCTGGGGACCTGTGGATAAGCAGCACCTACATGGGGCCAGGTACACACAGAACACAATGAACCGAGGGTGATCTGGTGTGCCCTATGGATGGAATTTCTGCAGCAGACCTAAAATGCTTGTTGGCTTACACTTTAGCCAAGAGGGTGGCCTCTCTGGCCAGTTAGCTGGCCTTCCAGCTCCAATATCCTGTAAGAATGGTGCTAGCCTGTGGCAAGCAGAGGGTTTGGGACAAACCAGCTGTTTCAGCTTCTTTTATAAAGATTAGTCACTCCAACCTTTAGTCGATACCTGGAGCCAACACAAACACCTGCTCAAGAAATGAGGCTAGGGCTGGAGAGATGGCTCAGCGGTTAAGGCACTTGCCTGCAAAGTCTAACCACCCGGGGGTTGATTTCCCAGGACCCATGAAAAGCCAGATCCACAAAGTGGCACATGAATCTGGAGTTCGGAGTTCGTTTGCAGAAGCTGGAGGGCCTGGTGCACCCTGTCTCTCCCCCGCCCATCTCTTTCTGCTTGCAAATAAAAATATTTAAATTTTGCAGCACCCTTCCTTGAAGCAACGTGCGTTAGGAGGGAGGTGGCACAGATGGGTGTCTCTCTCTTTTTCTCACGTTTGCTCAGGCTGAAAACGTCCAGCCCTACCTCGAAGCTAAAAAGGGTGCTCACAGGTAAATCACCTCCCTCTGCCGAAACCGGTTACAACAGGTAGTTAACACAAGGAAGCCATAGTGTGCCCGACAGACTCGAAGGGGACCAGCGGCTACCAAAGGGCGTGCAGAGCCCCGGACCCACCCTAGGGCCCCATTGCACATTCCCATGCAAGCCCCCAGCCGGGTCCGAGGACTCCCGGGAGCCGAGGTTACCTCCGGAGACGCCGTCCACGTGGATGCGCGGGCCCTGGCGGGACGTGATGACGCGCTCACTCTTCCAGGTGCCGGCGCCGCGGATCCCGTCCAGCTCCCGCTCCAGGACGCCGCACAGCTGCGCCAGCGCCGAGTGCGCGCGACGGCCCGGGGGGACCCGGGGTCCTGGGGACCGAGACGCGCAGAGGATGCCGCGCGCCCACATCGCGCCCACTTGCCAGCACTGGGCGCCAGCCCCGCAGTGCCCGGCGCTCCCCGTCACGTGGCGTGGGCCGGGCCCAGGCAGCCAATCGCAGCGCGGGGGACTCACTTCAGGACTCGAGGGCGGGACCCCGACGGGTTGATTTGTAAATTGAGACAGCGGAGCGCGGAGGGGGAGCCGCGCCCGCCCCACCCCCAGCTGAAAACCCACCTTCCCAAGGCTGCGGGGAGCGCCCCGGACTCCCAGGGTGCGGAACCGAGCCCTCCCCCATTCTAGGGGCAAACTTGGCTCTCGATGTCCCCCGACTCCTGCCCAGCCGCTGCGCGCGCTCCAGTCTCAGGTTAGGAAAAACACCGCTCAGGCTTTGTTTTTTCCAGTTTTATTTTAAAGTTTTAAAATTACAACCACAGCAAATTTTTCCCGGCACAAATAACACTTGTTTAAAAAGGGGGAGGGTATCCGCGCGCGATATTCCTATTTTATTAAAAAGAGACGACTGTACAGGTTTTTTCTCCCAGCTCCCGATGAGACTAAGCACTAGCCCTAGACAGGCGTATTTACACAGACGCATGCACACCGACCTAGCTCTCTAAAGCTACTAGAGCAAATGCAACTGCGGCTCGTCCGAGTCCACCCCCGGCCCCTCCCCCGCCTCTACCACTACTTAGAAAGGAGTCTAAAGTAAAGAGAGGGGAGGGGGTCTTTTTTTTTTTTTAAGCGGCAGC
>PVHP010039528.1:0-16313 GCA_004024765.1 Zapus hudsonius | reverse complement strand
TGTGTGTACATATACACACACATACAAACAAACATGCAAATAGGACCTACAACATCACAAGGAATAAATGTATGTAAAATTTTGCAGAGCTATTACCGGGGTGGTCCCAGGGACTTAACAGAGATTCTATAGATGTCCTTTGGAATTTCAGGAAAGATTAAGGTGATCCTGTGTGGGACCCTGCAAAGAGGCATGGAGGATAGAGGGTTTTGCTGAGACAGGCAGGCTTCCAGCACCATCTCCTTCTGAAGGAAGTTGAGACGAGTCTGAGGTGCCGATAAATCTCATGTGTATCCTGGACTCTCCAGCCTCCAGGCAGGCCACATCTCTGCCCTGAGATAAGCAGACAATTCTAGGTCTAAACTCAGTCCAACTGTAATAACAAACTTAAACAATAACAGTTCCTCTGCAGCCATCACCATTCTACACATGTCTAGAGTCACGTAGCCCCCTCAACCTATCTATGCAAATTAGGCATCCAAAGGATACTGGCCCCTGCCAATACACTCATGAGATTTCCACAGAATATCCTGCCCCTACCAATCTCCTTGCTGCCTATGCTCGTACCTCTGCGTATCCCAGAGTTCATGCTGTCCAGCTAGTGGACGGCCCCACGTTGGGCCCGAGCTGCAGTCCATGGATTACTTCGGAGGTCATTGTACACTAACACCCCGGTTTATCCACGGAGCTGGGTGGGCAGCAGTCTTGGGATAGCGGTAGGCCAATGGACATAGCCACCACCTGCCCACCCAGCTCCGTGGATGAACCAGGGTGTTAGTGTACAATGACCTCCAAAGTAATTCACGGACCGCAATCCTGGATAAATATTTTGGGGGGAAAGATTGGCCAAGGATCATTAAGAACCCCATAATGAAGATGGCAGCTTGGGGACTCTTATACTCAAAGTGTGACTCAGACTCTCATGCCTAACTTGTTGCATTAGATTTATGGGATTATGAGATTTGTTTCTAGGACCTGCTAGGTCTAATTAAAGCTTCAGGGCTCCTAGGAGACCAGCTGTGGTTTGCAAAGACTGGATCTGGAAAAGTGCCTCCAGGAACACTCGCCCAGCCCCAGCCCCAGCCCCATAGCATTCAAGGCTCCAGCTGCCATCATGCAGTAGTGGCCTTTATCCATTCTGCCCCAGGTGCCCAGTCAATAATTGAGTAGAATCACCACAGCACAATTCCCTGGCTCCAAAAAAAAGAAAAAAATAATTCATGAGCTGGTGACTGCACTGTCCTTCCATCATGGACACTTGTACACCTGAGCTCTGTACATGGAGCTTGTCTGTCACCTGCCTGCCTGCTATCTTCCCTCTCTCCCTCCCAGAGCAAGGGTACACTCTCATTCTAGGCTAATGTCCCCACCATCCCTGCCCCTTAAGTGCTAGGGCTCTCCTGGCCCTGCTCCAAGCTCCAGGCTCTGGAGTATAAAGTAGAGCAGAGACCCAATCCAGTCACATGGAGTCAACTAGTACCATTTGGACCCTGGTGGTTTCCCAGCTCTGTAGCCTTGCCTGGACTCTAGCTCAACATTCCAAGTCTCCCTCTGGACATGACCAGTTTGACATCCCCTCCGATGCCCAAAGCTCAACATGTCCAAACCCAACTTGTCTCTTGTTTCCATCACTCCCCATCCCTACTTTTGTTCCCTGCATCCACTGACAGTATCATTGCAGACCCAAGCCAAGACATCACCTTTCCCTCAACCTGACCCATGACATCCAGCCCTGTGGTTTCAACCTATTGACATGTGTTTGAAGCCATCATCATCTCTCAGTGTTCACTGCCACAATTCTTGTGCAGAGGACTTTCTTTTCTTTCTTTCCTGGACAATTGGTTGGCTTATCTTTAGCCTCTCTCCTCTCCAATTCTCCCCAAACTGGTGTTGGGAGAATTGTCTTCCTGGTCTGTTACTCCTCTGGTGTAATACAAGCCTTCAGGTAGTTACTCACAAACAAAAACTCTCAGCTTGGCCAACAAAGCCCTGAGTAACTGACCACAGCCACCTCATCACTCTCCTCTGATGCCAATTGTACACTACTGAATGTCCTGCCCATGGAACATACATCATGCCCCTCTGCCTTAAATGCACTTATCTCCTCCACTGGTCCTCCTGACAAAACTCTCCATCCCTCAAGGTCCAGCTGGATTTCATCTGTGAAGCCTTCACCAAATTCCCCCAAATACAAGGTCAGTCACCATCATGTACCATGAAGTAGCCACTGTACCCCAAAGTTTTATGTATGCACATGACCTGCCACCACACTAGATGAGGTGGTCTCCAAAAACTAGTTGGGACTATATTCTCTGTACCACCAGGATTGGCGACAATGAGATAGTTTTCCCCATTTGGAAGCTGGGGATGCCAATGATAGCTGCTACCTTATGGAATTAGAAAGAATATAATAATGTTGATAATATTCATGCAGGTAATGATGATGAGGAGGATAAGGAGGGATAGTTAGCACTCATTCAGTACTTTCTAATTTCCAGAAACTGTTCTAAGGTCTTTGCTCCCTCCAGACTGCCCACGGAGGAAGAAATCCAACTGACCGGGGTTAGGGAAGAAGGAAATAGGGGAATGAGAGACATCAACAAGTTAATACCTTATTAAGTGTATCTAAGTATGGATAATAACAATAATAACAACAACAATAATAATAAAAGGCCGTGCAGCAGCGAGTTGCTGCTAATTTGGAATACTTGGGCTTCACTCACCAGGAAACACTCAGGAAGAGGGGGTGGGGAGAGAGCTGGGACGTGTGTATCCAGGACATATGGGGGCCTATATTTGTTGTCATGCTTAGCAGCATTAGCGATTCAAGCTGGTGCTGCCTGTGGAACACTCGGTCCTTTGGGATCCTCAGGGACAAGAGGGGTTGCAGAGCAGTGTGGCTGCAGCCATCACACAATACAGTGAAAAGTAGAGTTATAGTGATGAGGCACCACGCACACAGGTTCATAACGGATGCATTCACAATCCTGATGGCCCCCAACGCTGCCTTGCAACAGCAGCTGGAGCTAATTACAGACAGACAAGCAGCGCCTTCTCTGGCTCTTCCCTCCAAACTGTCAAACCTTCCTACTTACCACTAGCACCATGACCCACCCCTGGGAATCACCTGAACTCTCAGAAGGGGTGTTGCCAGTGCCACAGCTAAGTGCCTAGAAAGAACATTTGAAGGGGTGGGAGGATACAAGGGGGTAGGGAGTAATAAGCTGTCATGTGGCTCCCTGTTTGGGGGTGGGTAGAAAGGAGGGGATGAAACCATAGAGAGGCTGGCTGTGATACAGATGTAGCTTTGTATTAACAGATGTGCTCAACTGGCAAGAGAGAACCCAAGCTCTTAGCCCCTCCTTTCTCCTTCATCTGGATCCACCCAGGGATGCCCTCTTAACCCTTTTCCTTCTTAAATCCCTAACTTCCTTTCCAACCCTATGTCTGGCATAAAACTCAGCAAAATGTTGGATGAATGGACATATGTACCTTCCAAGAATCCTCACTACTTGCAAGCCCTCTTCCCACTCCACAGACCAGTACACCTCCATTAGCCCTTTCCTCTAAATTTCTTTCTATATACTCCCCTTGGGCAGTTTCAACTCTCACCTTTATGCTCCTAAATTCTAAATCTCTCTCTCTTCAGCCTAGACCTCCCCAGCTACCTGAATGTTCCCCATGCTCCACAACCCTAACATGTTCCTCATTAAAGACTTCAGTAATGACTTCATGAGGGAAGGGGCAGGTTCTAACATTGAGTCCTGTTCTGTTGAGGACACAGGGAGAGACCTGTGGCATACTTCCAAGCAGGACAGGAATAACTCCCATCCAAGAGCCTATCTTCACTGGGGAAAACCAGACTCCTTCCCTTCACCCTCTTAGCCCCACACCCACCACCATTAAAGAAGGTCAAATTGAAAACAAACACTAAATTGGAGCTAAGCACCCAATCTGGACACCTAAGACTAGAACCTGGCAAGTTGCTTGTTTTCACAGTACAGGTATTGCTACTGTCCACATACATCCCTCAACCTACACACACACACACACACACACACACACACACACACACACACACACACACACCACAAGCTCAGAGCCCTCCTCTCATTTCCCAACTCTACTGCACTCCGTTCTGGATCCCTGTTTCCAAGCTCACTACAAACACCTAGGTAAATATTAAACCAAGATTGGTAGACTAGGAATTTCATTCCATCAGAACAATGCTGGAGGGAGGACCCAGAATGTTTACTAAGAGTCCACACTCAAATTCTTTCCTGGCCTTGGCAAAGATAAGAGCAAATAAAGCCCCTCTTCTTCCTCCAGGCCTTCCTAGATTTGGATAGCAGCCAAAAACACTGTTACAAACAAAGTGGCCTTTGGTTCCTGACAGCCTTGGGCCTATGAAGGCAGAACCCAAGTTCCTTCCTTCCTGTTCCCTGAGGGTCCTGAAGACTGTACACTAGTACAATTGCAAGGTATTATGATACACAGCAATGTCATGGCCATGTCTAGGCATTTTTGGGTTTCCAATGCAAAGTGAAAGATTGATTTGTAATGTATTCATAATTTAAGCCTGACATATACACAAGATGTGAAGTAACTTGTTCAAAGCAGTCATATTTAACTCCACAATGTTCACTTAGCAAATCTATTTTGAGCAATGAAAAGACCTTCATTCCATAGTTCTTGCCTTCAGACTGCTCTTTTTCTTGTTAGGGGAGGGAGAGATAATATTCTAAGGTTAATGATATAAGACCACACCAAGCCCATCCTGCCTGATATGGTCCTACGTAGTTTTCACATTTCCTTCAGCAGCAGTGAATTGTCGTTGCTATTGCACACTTTCCCGATATAAGGTGATGATTAGATGTGCCTCAAGGCCTTCTAAGTTTATATCAAAGTTCTCCTATTCACTAGCTGTGTGGCCTTGGTTAAGTGACAGCCTGTCTGGTGCTTCCTCAGACTGAGGACAATAGCAGTATCTACTTCACAAAGCTAGAATTAAATTAGCTGATGAACACAGAGCATTTAGCTGCTCAGAAAATATTGGGAATTATCGTTTACATGATGAACCTACTGTCCTTTATTAACATTGGAGGTTATCGTTCTTATTGGGTCTCCAAGGGAAACAGGTAGTGTGTTCTATTCACTCATCTATTCAAACAATAAATACATGCTGAGTGCCTACAGGTTCCTGAGCTAAGCACTGGGGTTATATAAACAAAGAACATCTGACCACCCCCTCTCTACCTTTGGAGCTGAAAAATTCCTCCAAAGCCATCTTGGATTAATAGTGCCCTGAAGCACCTGAATGAAGCCAAACACAAATCCTTCTTGGAGGACCACACCCTCAACCCAGTTTTCAGAGGATTACCAAGGTAAAGTCTGGTGAGCATGGACTCATAATCCAAAATTATAAAACACACAATGAAGTCAGGAACAACGAAAACAGAAATAGATCCTCAAAGACCTCAGGTATTGCAATGATTTGGTATGGAATAGAAAATACTTTTATGGCTATTAAAAAACAAAGGCCTTTGAAAACATTAGTAAAGAACAAGACAATAGCAGAAAAATAACTTTTCTAAAAATTATCATTTTATAGATGGAAAAGCTAAGACTCATAGAACTCTTTCATCTAATAAGAATGGTCTCAAATTGGGTTTGCAGTTGTCACACTCAGCTGTGTTATTTCTTCCCTTGGTCACCGAACAAGGGAGGATGAGCAAAACCCACAAAGATGAACAAAAGATGGCCCTGCCTCTAAGTAGCTTAAAATTCAGACTGGGCTACACATGCCTCTGTAAAAATAACAATACCAGGCTGGGTGGTAGAAACTATAAAGATAAGGGATGATAGGAAGGGACACCTGAGCAGGTGCAGGAAGAACGGGAGAGATCTATGGCAAGGAGGACATTTGGATTGGCCAATGAGATGGAAGAGACTGAATAAAGTCATCAAGAAAGTGAGCCTGCAACACAGTGAAGGGAAGAATGAGGGCCTCAGGAGAGCACAGTGGACACAGACAGGGGACCTGGGCCATCACAGGATACATTGCACTCAGAAGGGACCCAGCAGCACTTCATGCTCTTGTCAAATTTAAATCCTTACTTTTGAACATGGAGCTCTAGTTTTCATTTTGCAGGGCTCATAAATGATATGGACAGTCCTACACAGAGGTAAGGGTAGGAGAGTGTGGTTGTGAATGGAGGGAACTTCTGGGAAAGAAGGACCTTGTACTACCAGGACCGTTGCTTTTGCAGATAGCAAGTATTTGAGCAGCAGATAGTGACTCTGGTTTTAAGAAGATACACCTTAAGCTAGGTAAGAGAACTGTCTGTAAAGTGCTTGCATTGCAAGCAAGAAGACCTGCATTTGGTCCCTAAAACCTATGTAAAAGTTCTAAGCATGGTGTCATTCACCTGTAATCCCAGCACTGGGGAGGCAGAGACAGGAGGCTCCCTGAGGCCCCCTGGCCAGCCAATGTAGCCTACTTGGTTATCTCCTGCCCAATGAGAGATCCTGTGTCAAAGAAAGGGGACAGTTTTTCATAGTAACAATACCTAAGGTGTCCACATACATGTGCATATATTCATGCACACCCACAAAGATGTACACACACATGTGTGCAAAAAATTCAGGTGTCTTTGGCATGGGGGTGATAGATGCATTGGAGAAAGAGTTGAAAATTAGTCAGAAAGCTATTGTAATAAAGCAATGAGAGCCTGTACAGAAGTAGTGGGTGGCAGAAGAGATAGAAAGATAAGGCTTTCATCATTCATTTATTCATTCTACAGATGTTTACCTGACATATGCTAGGCACCATGCTAGCAGCTGGGATCTAGCAATGCACAATAACAGCCCTCACTTCAAGCTACTCACAGTTCTGGTTGGCAGATAAACACCCTATGATAACCCCATGTGCTAAGGGCTAGCATAGGAGTACAGCTAAGGTGTTATGAGAGCCTAAAGGAAGAGGATATAACAGATGGCATTGAGAGATGTCCATGAAGATGCACTAACCGAGTTACATTTTGAAGCCCGAGTAGGACCTCACCCTATGGGGAAAGCACGAAAAGAACAAAAACAGAGAATGGAATACAAAGAATCATGGAACATCTATTGTGAGCCAGACACTGAACTGTCTGCTGAGAATTTGTGCTCTCAGTCTGGTAAGCTAAGATAATTTACCAGAGAATGAATGTACCAAGTGCTAAAATCTGAACAATGTAGGCATGTGGAACAGATATCTCTAACCCAGAACCAGGGCATCAAGGGAAATCCTTTTCTATTGAGAAGTCTGAGTGCTGTGTGCTGTAGACAGAGGGCCTCAGCTAGGTGGAAAGGTGGGGAAGGCAAGGCGATGGGAGTAACCGGGTAAATGCACAGAAGTGAGAGACTGCTTGGGGCTCTCAGGGAATTCTAAATGACTCCCTGTGATTCCCTAAAATGTATGAGCAGGAGCATGGAGAGACATGGACGAGGAAATGGACCTTAAATGCCAAGTTAAGGACTTGGACTTGGCCTCCACTCCAGTAGCTCTCAGTCTTAACTCCACATAAGAATCTTCAGGGGATCTTTAAAATGTACTGAGGACTAGATATCACCCCAAGTACTCTCACTTAATTCACCTGCCAGGAAGACATTGGAACTTTTTAAAAAGCTTCTCCGGTTTATTCTAGTCTGGAGCCAAGATTAAGAACCACAGCTTTAGGGAGCTGAGTGCTCATCAGAATCACCTGGAGGCTTGTTAACTATAGGTTAGAGCTGAACACCCCTGTTTCTGATTCCATAACTCTAACCTGTACTCTGATCCATTGGTCCTGCTCTTCCTAGGACATCACTTTGGGAGCCTCTGGTCTCTACTGCTGGGAAGTTATTTACAAGGATTAAGTAGGAATAATGTGATTTTCATCTTTGAAGGATCACTCAAGGTCACTTTGGCAGAAGAGCCACACAGGAGGGAAAGAAAGTGATTGAAGTGAAAGCTATTGTAGGAATCCATAGGAAGAGAGTACTTAGAGGTGACCAGCCCTCAAATAAAAAGTCGTGGTCAGAATGGAGAAGATGAGGGGTGCTTAGGATGTAGACTTGGCAGCACTCAGCGACTGGCTGGAGAAGTGGGAGATAAGCAGGGATGAAAGACAACTTGTGGATTTTTTTTTTGCCTAGGCAACTGATGAGCCCAAGTATACAAGGCACCCTTATTACTGTAGTCAAAAGTTAAGTGTTACAGGGTGTGGTGGTGCAAGCCTGTGATCCCTGCACTCTGGAGGCTAAGGCAAGAGCATCCTGAGTTCTATGTAAGCCTGGATATTTAGAAAGTTGATGTGGTAACAAAAAAAATTAGGAAAAGTTAAATGTGGGCTGGGGAGATGACTTGATGTGTGCGTGCATGTGTGGGTATGTGAATGTGGTTGTGGGCATGCTGTGACACAAGTATGGAGATCAATGGACAACTTGGCGTGTTGGCCCTTGTTTGAGGCAGAGTCTCTTATTGTTATTCAGCATTTTGTTCTCCAGGCAAGCTGGCCTGTAAGCTTCTAGGAAATTCTCCTGTCTCTGCCTCCCTTCTCTCCATAGGTGCTCTGGGATTACGGATACCTCCTGCAGTGTGCAGATTTAACATGGATTCTTGGGGTCCAGAGTCAGGTCCTCATGCTTGTGCAGTAAGCACTTTATACTTGAGCCATCTCTGGAACCAGGACCTGAGTTTGATCCCTAGTACTCACAGTAGAAAATGCATGGTGGCATGAGCTTGTCATCCCAGCACTAGGGAGGCAAAGACAGGAAGATTCCTGGCTTTGCTTGCCTGCTAGCCTAGTCTACTTGACAAGCTCCAGGCCAGTGAGAGACCTTGTCTCAAAAAGGTGGGAAACATCTGAGGAAGGACACCAGAGGTTGTGTTTTGGCCTCCACATACATATGTATGCATATCAGTACACATATGAACATGCACACACACAAACAAGCATTAATAGAACAGGTTAAATGTGTTACCAGACTTGAGTGGAAAATGGGGAAGGGGAAGAATTTCTCTCCTCACATCTCCAGCAATAATCCCAGAAAACTCAATCAGGCATCTCACTGTACTTTCAGCACCATGAGTTTTCACTTCCACCATAATCAACCTATGATTCCCATCAAAACACATGGAAATGAAAAGGGAAGTGATGATCGCTGTGAAAGGAAGACCAGCCCCCTAGATATGGTTATTTGATTTCAGTCAGTCAGTCATCATTTTAATGATTTAGGCAGCTACTTAAAGATATTTCTATTTTTTGGTAAAGTCCCAAAGCTCAAATTTCATATGCAGGTAAAGAATTCATAATGTGCTCTTATATAACCAACAAAACAAATGCAGCTTAAAAAGCAGCCTGCAAAGGTATTCTTTCTGCATGGACTGAAAATGTACAGAAATGAATATTTCTCTAGTGTATCACCATTGTGACTAGTTATAAGTCTCCTCCATGAGCAAGTAGTCTGCTAGCAATTAGCAAGACCAGCAGGAGTGATGGATGGGATAATTGTCCATTAAGGTACAGATGACTTTTGTACTGGATGGATTCGACAAAGTAGAGACATGCTAAATGGAAGAGGAGTCAGCTACTGTGATAGGAGTTATGGGAACATTTCTGGTGGTAACTATTCTGTGGCTGAATGGATGATTAATCATTTGAAACCCTTTGCTGACTGGAGCATAATCCCCCACTTTGGGTTATGGTGAATAATGTCATAAAAACTGCTATTCAAGACACTCAAATCACTTCTCCCCCAAAGTTGTGCCATAGTAGAGAGTGTTTTTGTGATTTCCTTAAGGGCAGAAACTATATTGTGGGGTGTGTGTGTGTGTGTGTGTGTGTGTGTGTGTGTGTGTGTGCTTGTACCTGAAATTGACTGAGGCTGACACAGAGCACTCAGTAAGTGTTTGTTGAAATAAAGTGAAATGAGCAAGGTGTGGTGGTGCATGCCTTTAATCCCAGCTCTCAGGAGGCTGAGGTAGGAGGAGCAATGTGAGTTCGAGGCCACCCTGAGACTACATAGTGAATTCCAGGTCAGCCTGGGCTAGAGTGAGACCCTACCTCAAAACCAAAGCCAAAACAAAAAAAAAGAAACTGAAATGAATTAATACATTTGTCCATTCATTCATCTGTTCATTCCTTCAACTGACATTCATTAAATATAGAAATTTAAGAGCTCTGACCCTGGAAATTGAGGCTTTTGGTTTCAAATTCCAGCTCCAACGAGCTGTACAAAGTTGGGCAAGTGACAGCGTCTCTGAGCCTGATGCCTCCTGTGTAAAGTGGGGAAGATAACAGCGCCAGCTCTTCTATGCCTTATTGAGAATAAGTGAGTGTCGGTGTTTAGCATAGGCCCTGGCCCATAGTTCCTGATCTTTAAAAGGCAACTTTTCTTCCCATTGTTGTATTACTAAGCTAGGTTTTTTCCAAGTAACTAGGTCATTATATGAAATGACAAGACTTTAGGCCTAAGCTAGCTTTCTTTGCTGTGGTTATTCATGCTTCCAAACCCAGTGCCCACTGCCTTAAGCCAGAAATTTCTGACATGCTACCTCTTCTGTAGCAGCTTGGGTTGTTCCTAGGTGAGTTTTGTTTCCTAGAAAATCCAGGTGAAATGTGGAGCAGGAAGGTGAAGGAGGACTTAGCACTGGAGAGGATCCCAATAACCATCACTGTGTGATCCCACCATGCCCCATCATTGCTACTTTACTTGGGTGCCTTTCTGCACTTACCTATAGCTCTTCCTGGTCACTTCTCTTTTCTGTCTTTTTCTTTATTCCTTTTTTCCCACTTTTGGTAACTTTTGAAACAGGGTCTCTCTATATAGCTGTGTCCCTGACTAGCCTAAAACTCCCTAAGTAAACCAGTATACCAAGCTTACCTAAAACCTGCCATAACCCTATTTCCTCTGCTCCTCCCCTCAAGTGTGGATTACAGGTGTGCAGTACCATGCCTGGTTCTACCCACCATTCTAGTTCTAATATTTATCCCCTTGGCTCAGTTGAATATGTTTATCATTGATTTTTATTTTAATTCTCATTTTAAAGCAACATAGTAGAAAATTCTTGACTTAAAAGAGTTCAGTCAGGAGGCAAGGGAGGTGATATAACTTATGGTTATGAGAAGGTTCAAGATATATAAAACAATTAAACAATGAGGAACTGTATGACCCCAGGCAGGTTACTCAATGTCTCTGAGCTTCAGCTGTAAAAAAAGAAAAAGATGGGAATAAGGGTTGTTAAGACCAAATAGTACATAGTAGAGTACTCACTAAATGGTGACTATAACTATTATTCTAAAACCCCAGCCAGGGGTGTCGCAAGATGGTGGACGAGTAACAGTGTCACCAGGACTCTCTCCATGAAGGTTTGATTTTCCAACTGGGATCCAAACTTTGGACACCGGCCAGACCTGAGCCCGGGTCCTCCCTCACCCCCCAGCTTCCATGCCAGCGCAAACTGGGTTCCCCAGCGGCTCTCCGCTCCGCAGAGGAGCGGAGAGCCAAAACTTACCCCACCCCAAGCTCCCGCCATTGTCCCCTCGCAGCAGGTTCCTAGCCTGTGCTGCCGATTGAGCGGATCACGCTCACAGGGCTCCCCTCCCTCCAGCACCCGATCCTCAGACACGCATCTCTCCACGACCCCCCACATACACAGGCAGATGCAATTCTTGGGCAACCTGACCTAGCTTGGTTACGGGGTCAGACCTCAGGCAGTTACCTGGGAACCTCAGAAGAGGTGGATCTGACGGGTACCTGCCAGGAGGGCATGGGCTGTCTCTCCGTGGAGGATTGATTTTCCAGCTGGGATCCAGGCCCCAAATCACAGCCGGACCTGAACTGAAGTCCAGCCTCTCCCCAGCTTCGTGACCACCACAGGGACCCTCCTCCCTCCAGTACCAGATCCTCAGGTGCATCTCTCTCAACAACCCCCACACATACACAAGCAGACGCGATCTGTGGGCAACGTGACCTAGCTTGGTTCCTGGACCAGAACTCAGGCAGTTACCTGGAAGAATGAGATGAAGCTTTCTAACTCAAGCATAGACACCAGACTGAATTTAATGGAGAGAAATATGAATGAATTCAGAAACACATTAAGTGAATTGAAGATTAATCAACTAAGGGAGGAACTAGACAATTAATTGATTAAATTTGATGAGGACTTAAGAAAACTTAAAAATAATTATCAGGAATCCTAAGCAAAAACAAAAATAGATTAGAAATTGGATCTCACCAAAGAATTGGAGACTATAAGCAAAATTAAAGCAGAAACCAATAATGAAAAGGAGATGTTAAAAACCTCCCTTGAATCAATCAGTCCCAGAGTTGACAATCTGGAGGACAAACTCTCAGAAGTTGAAGACAAGTCAGAAGGAATTAACAAGGATGTCATAGGCTTCAATAAATTCAAGAAATCAAGAAAAAAAAATTTGAGGGATCCATGGGATACCATAAAGAGGCCCAATATTAGAATCATGGGGATCCCAGAGGGAGAAGAAACCCAGGCTAAGGGCATAGGAAATATCTTCAACAGAATTATTCAAGAAAACTTTCCCTATCTAACAAGAGAAAGCACACTCAACTTACAAGGGGCCAAGAGGACTCCAAACAGACAGGACATGAAGAGGAATTCTCCAAGACACATTTTAATTAAGATGCCTAACATCGAAAGCAAAGAGAAAATACTCAAAGCTGCTAGAGGAAAGCAAACCATAACTTATAAAGGAAAAGCTATCAGACTTACCTCAGACTTCTCATTAGAAACCATGAAAGCCAGAAGGGGTTGGAATAATGCTTTTCAGGGACTAAAGAAGTATGGCTTTCAACCTAGACTACTGTAACCAGCAAAGTTATCCCTCATATTAGATGGAGAAGTGAAAGTGTTCCATGAAGTAAACCAGCTCTACGACTATTTGAAAACAAAGCCAAAATTTCAGAAGATCCTGCAAGAGATATCCCACAAAGAAGAAACAAGAAATCTACCTCAGAAGAGTACCAGAGATCATGCACGAAATCACAGTCAGTGTGCTGATAACAGCAGCATAGACAACAACCCCGATTAACCCTTCATCATGGCACGGCTTAAAGCAAACCTCACAGTTATATCACTGAATATAAATGGACTGAACTCCCTTATAAAAAGACACAGACTTGCAGGGTGGATCAGAAAAATTGACCCTTCCATCTGCTGCCTTCAGGAAATGCACTTTACTTCTAATGACAGCAATCTTCTTAGAGTAAAAGGATGGAAAACAGTTTATCAGGCATGTGGAAGTAAAAAGAAAGCAGGTGTGGCTACATTAATCTCTGACAAAATAGACTTTACACCAAAATCAATTAAAAAGGATAATGATGATCACTACTTACCCATCAAAGAAATGATCCAGCAGGAAGATATCACCATCATGAACATATATGCACCAAATTCGGGTGCAACACATTTCATAAAGGAAACCCTACTCAAAAATAAAGGAGAAATAGACTATAATTCCATCATAGTAGGAGACTTTAATACACCACTATCGGCTCTAGACAGATCAACCAAACAGAAGATCAGCAGGGAAATTATGGAGCTTAATGACACCATTGACCAGCTGGGGATAACAAATATTTACAGAACGTTCTACTCCAAAGACACAGAATATACATTCTTCTCAGCAGCGCATGAGACTTTTTCTAAAATTGATCACATCTTATGTCAACTCCTAAACAAATTCAGGAAGATTGAAGTAGTTCTTTGCATCATATCAGACCATAATGCATTAAAGGTAGAAGTTAACAATGGAACAGGATCCAGAAAATAAACAAAGTACTGGAGCCTGAATAATTCACTCCTTATAAATAATTGGATCATCCAAGAAATAAAACAGGAAATTCAGAATTTCCTAGTAATGAATGATACGATAACACATGATATCAGAACTTATGGGACACAACAAAGGCATTCCTGAGAGAAAAGTTCATCACGCTAAATGCCTTCATATCAAAGACAGAGAGGTCTCAAATCATTTGCCTAACCACACACCTAAGATCATTGGAGCAGAGGGAAAAAGCTAACCCGAGGAGCTCAAAACGAAAGGAAATAATTAAAATCAGATCTGAGATTAATGAATTGGAAATAAAGAAATCAATTTAAAAAATAGATAAATCAAAGAGTTGTTTCTTTGAAAAAGTTAATAAGATCGACAAACCCATGGCCAATCAAATGAAGAAATGAGAAAGCCCAAATTAACAAAATCAGAAAGGACAGTGGTGAGATCACAACAGATCCTGAAGACCTTGGAAGAATCATCAGGTCATACTTCCAAAACCTCTATTCCATAAAATTAGAGAACCTGGAAGAAATAGATAAGTATTTGGACACCTACCAACTGCCAAAGCTTAATCCAGAGCAGATAAAAGCACTAAATAAACCTATCACATCCACAGAGATTGAAGATGTAATCAAAAACCTTCCCAAAAGGAAAAGCCCAGGACCAGATGGTTTCTCAGCTGAATTCTACCAAGCCTTCATCATACAGCTGAAAACACTCTGAAGCTTGTTAGAAGCATAGAAAAAGAGGGAAGGCTTCCAAACACCTTCTATGAAGCTACCATTGCCCTAATCCCCAAACCAGGCAAGGATGCAACAAGAGGACTATAGACCCATATCTCTGATGAACTTAGATGCAAAAATCCTGAACAAAGTCCTAGGAAACCAGATACAATGCTACATCAAAAATATTATCCACCCTGACCAAGTTGGCTTTATCCCAGAGATACAGGGATGGTTCAACATACACAAGTCGATAAATGTAATACATCACATTAATTGGCTCAAACACAGAAACCGCATGGTTATCTCAATAGATGCAGAGAAGGCTTTTGACAAAATTCAACACCTCTTCATGTTCAATGCTCTCGAAAGAATAGGCATAGATGGCCTATTCCTCAACTAAATAAATACAATTTACAAAACTCCTAAAGCACAGATCATTCTCAATGGGGAACGACTCAAGGAGTTCCCACTCAATTCAGGAACAAGTCAAGGCTGCCCACTCTCACGACTGCTCTTTAACATAGTGCTTGAAGTTCTAGCTCAAGCGATAAGACAAGAGAAGGGCATAAAAGGGATACAAATCGCAAAGGAAGAAATTAAACTATCCCTCTTCACAGATGACATGATCCTTTATATATCAGACCAAAGAATAGTATCAGTAACATCTTGTAGGTGATTAATGCCTTCAGCAACGTGGCAGGATACGAAATTAACACACAAAAATCAGTAGCCTTTATATACGCAGAAGACAAGCAGACAGAAAAAGACATCAGAAAGACTCTCCCATTTTCTATAGCCTCAAAGAAAATCAAATACCTTGGAATATCACTAACCAAGGTTGTAAAGGAGTTATATAAGGAAAATATTGAAACACTCAAGAAGGAAATAGAGGATTTGAGAAGATGGAAAGATGTTGCGTGCTCATGGATAGGGAGAATCAATATAGTAAAAATGTCAATCCTGCCAAAAGCTATTTACAGATTCAATGCTATGCCGATAAAAATCCCAACCTCTTTCTTCACAGACATTGAGAAAATAATCTCTAAATTTATTTGGAAAGGCAAAAGACCTCGGATAGCCAAAACTATTCTAAGTAAAAAATCCTAGTCGGGAGGTATTACCATGCCTGACTTCAAAACATACTACAAAGCCATAGTAATGAAAACAGCATGGTACTGACATAAAAACAGAAACACAGAGGAGGAAAAGATGGCTGACTAGTAAACACGCCGCACACTTCTCGGGGAATAAGGACCAGGGGATACAGCAGAAATCCAGATCGTGGACACAAGCTGCGATTGCCCGCTGAATCCAGGCACCTCAGAGCACAGGATCCGTAGGACTGGAGGCCACCAGCGTTGACCAGCTCGCAAAAGGCAGTGAGTCCTCCAGGCAGGCAGGGTCTGCCTACCGGCGCCCGCCAGCGCCTGAGGCTTTCCTTCGGCGCGGATTTCCCTCCGCGCGGCTTTCCTTCGGCGGCGTGGCTTTTCTTGTGTTTCAGCCCCCACCCTCCCAGGCATAGGTGTGTCTTTTTCTTCTTTCTGTTGTTTTCTTTTTATTTTATTCCTTGTATTAATATTCTTTCTTCATCGGCATCTGTACGCAGCCCCTCCCCCCTCTGGCCTCCAGCTCGTCTGCTCCTCCCCCTTGCTACACAGTTTCTTGCCTATTTCCCCTCTATTTCACCTGTAACACCAGGGCTCCTTCAGCGCTTCTTGCTACATCTGCTCCATTCCTCCCCTTGCTA
>PVHP010039527.1:0-16353 GCA_004024765.1 Zapus hudsonius | reverse complement strand
TAAGTAGGGAGGGCTGGGGTCCAGGGCGGGAGGAAGTAGGGAGGGCTGGGGTTCTGGGTGGGAGGAAGTAGGGAGGGCTGGGGCTCAGATGCACGAGGGAAGAGTGAAATAAGAAGAGATGGTTCAGGAGGTGTCCAGGGCAGAAGGTGCAGATAACCGCGGGTTAAGTCTCTAATCCTGCCAGGACTCGCCTCATGCCGGCAGTCACCTCCTCACTGCTACCTCGATCACCTCATTCTCCCCATCAGTCCACTCTCTACCACCATCCCCACGACGTCATCATTACCGTCATCATCACCACCACTAACAAGGCCACCCTTCTCTCCTCCCACCATGGTTGTCGTCATCATAATCACCCCCCTCATCACTGCCATGGTCACAGACAGCACTGCCCACCCATCTATCCAGCCACCCATCCATCTGCCATCAATTCACCCTTCCTTCCGTTGAACCCCATGTGCGCCCCTTCCTGGGGTCATGCTGTGGCTGTGATATAAGAGCCACACACAGGGTCCGTATGTTTAGACTGATTTCAGAGCTTGGTTTTGTTTTACCCATAATCTTGCCCACGTTTGCAGGATTAACTAAAACTCCACATTGAATCTTCCAGCAGGGTGAGTGCCGTCAAAGGAAGGTTTCCTGGGGCCTCCAGAGAGTTACTCATTTTTGCTGTGCCTGTGACATCCGTGAGCATCTCCTCTGTGGAGGCTCCAGCACTGGTCCCAAGCCCAGGTGTGGGGCTTCTGGAATATTCCTGCGTGAGCACTGGCACACGGGCTGAGGACCACCACAACCTTTCCTGCTCTCCCTCAATAGGCCTCCTTCACAAGTACGTGCCGTGGGAAAGGAATGTGCGGGACTCCCACTGGGGAGGTTGTACAAATTCATGGGCTATGGGGGGGGGGGCTGGAAATGTTCTATATTCAGACACTGGCCAGGCTGCATAACTGTGAATGTACTAAAAACCCCTGAACTGCACCAAAAGGTGAATTTTATGGTATGTAAATTATATCTCAATAAAGCTGTGAAAACAACTGGTATGGTTCTCACCTGAGCTTGGAATGAAGCCCACACTTCCTGCCTTGCTCATGAAAGCCTGAGCAAAGCTCCTGACTACTGCCCTCATTCAGGGGAGGCAAAGCCTACAGCAGTCTTGTCTGGGGTCAGGGACAGCCCATACCAGCCTGGGTCAGGGTCAGGGACAACCAGTACCTGCCAGGTTCAGGGTCAGGGAGAGTCCACACCAGCCTTGTTAGAGTCAGGAATAGCCCACACCAGCTTTGTTTAGGGTCAGAGACTGCCCACACCACCCTGGTTCAGGGTCAAGGACAGCCCACACCAGCCTTGTCAGGTTCCTGACTGCACCACAGACCTCTGATCTCAGGATGCCCCTCTATGCTATCCTTTGTCCAAACTTCTGCACCCTCCACCTGGGTTCAGGTGACCCATGCCCTGCCTCACGGGGTCTCTGTTGACACACGCCCGCGTCTGACTTGGGTGTCCCATTCCTGTCACATTGCTCCCTCTGTCATAACTGCTATCTTCTGTGCTGGCACCCCAGTTCTTGTTTCCTGAGCAGCAGGCTGTGTCACACCTGACACCTGTGCCTGGCAGCATGTGGGCACGAGCCTGGAGGAAGGGCAGCCTGAGCGTGTGGCCTCAGGGACACCTGTGTACACACCCTGAAGAAGGGCTCAGGACCGCTCAGGTGACTCCACAGCTGCTCGTCTGATCCCATAATTCCATGCAAGAACATGTGCCCATAGCTGAAGAGTGTCCCAGGTGCATGGACCCACAGGTGTCACCTGTTCTCTGTGACTGTGATTATGAAGGACTGAGCCCTACAGGGACCTAGCCAGTACCACACCTCTTCCACGCCATCACTTCCTCATGCCCTGGGCATCACCACCTCAGATTGTGGGGGGACACTGAGCATATCACAAAAGTTCTGGTCACTTTCCTGGGGTTGTCACACTGAGATGGAGCTAGACAAAGGTGAACCCAGTAACCTCGGTCCTGCCTGGTTGGCTTGGTCCCCCTCGGAACCTGTTCAAAGTGCGACTGAGATCCTTCCTCCTATACAGGGGGGTGTGTAACCCCCATCCCTGCCACCGTTCCCACGACAGAAAGACGAATGCTTCAACCTGACAGTTTTGAGAACTACAAATTGTTCATGCTCCTGGATATCAAATGGTGACATTAAAATTACTTAATTTAATATCCTCAGTATACTCTTCGGCTGGCTTTCCCCCCTCCTTTTCAAATTTCTTATGGCTTATTATAAACTGATATAATTACTTCCCAGGAAGTCTGATCTTCACTTCTTTATCTGATTCTTAATAAAACTCCTTTTCTCTACTGCTAAGTTGGGAGAAGACACGTCACAAGTGTAACTTTTAAGAAGTTGCAGGATTAAGTGCCGGTTACGCTTTTTCTCAAGTGTGTTATTAGAGAAGGCAGATTAGTTAGACATTAGGGATGTGGGGTGGAGGGATGGATGGGAAAGGTAAGAGCCAGGATAAATGTCACTCATCTCCCTCTCAGTTGTCCCCCTACCACTACCTAGTCACCTGCCAGTCACACCCCTGCAGCTTTACCTACACTGACATATATACCTGCTCCAGGAAGCCTTGGCGTGTCTAGGAAGAAAGCACCTTGGGGGTGAGTTGTGGGCTGTACAGATGACATGTCTCCTGCTTTCTCTGTGCTATTCTTCTACAACATCTTGGAAAACTCTCCAACAGCTGGAAAAATTTCAAAGCTAAACAAGCAACACACAAATGGCAGGTGGACAAGATAAGACGCTTCAAAGACCCACCATCTCTACCTGTGAAATTCATTAGCTAAGGCCGTTTAGGGGCCACAATGCACACGCATAGAGGAGCTGCTTTGGTGACCGTGGGAAACCAGCTGTTGTGCAGGGGCTGAATGCTTTCACATAAATCCCCACCAGGATTAGCAATCTTTTCAGAAATCAAACCACACACGTAAAGCTACTTAAGGATGGCTTTTTTTTTTCTCCAGCAAGTGCTGTAAGGAAATACTTAAATGAGGGGCTGAGATCCATTACAGACCCACAGAATCGGGGCAACATCTCCTATAATTTCCTGACGCATGAGATAAATTCCAAATGCTCCTGGGACTCACCAGTCAATCGCCCACCCCTTAGTGGGCTGAGCCGGGATGAAATGGAATGACTTCATTATAACCCGTGCGTGTGTCACCACAGCTTCCCTGAGCTGCAGCGGGTCTCCAAGCCGGAGCTGGCCAGCAGTCACCATCAAATGTCCACAGACCAACAAGCGTTAGGAAAAGTACACATGGGCCTCGGTCCTCAGTGTGGGGCTGATTTTTGAATACAGAGCGACCATCAAGTTTGCATGTTAGGACGAAGTCCAGCATTGGGAAATTACCTGCAAAAGGAACTTTCAAGTGCCATGGGTGGGGAACAGGATGGGGTGCACAGGACACTTGGTGGTCTCAGGTGGGCCTGGCTTCATTAGAACTGGTGCTGGAGGCTCCCCTTGGCCCTGGGGTTGGGGACACACTGCTGCAGCTGTGCTTACGGGAGGACCCTATGGGTCCTGGTCCTCACTACCTGGCCTCCCTTCATTTCCTGGTCTTCCAGGAGGACAGAGGTGCAGATATGGTCACTATTTGTGTGATGACCAGAACACGGGACAGGGTCAGGGTGTGGATGATGCCAGGCTGGCTGTTGGTATTTTTGTGGCTGGAGCATTGCTACTTCTTTGAGGAGCTGCTGAGCCCCCCCCTCAGGTCCCCCATCTCATCTCTGCCTCCATGACAGCAGGCCCATGCAGACCGAGCTCAAATACTCTCCTTTGCACGGACTATTTCCTATGGCTGGGTGAGGGTAGAGGAAAGCAGCTGTGCCCTGTGAGGCGTTGGCATCCTCACACACCACTTCCATAGTAGAAAAAGAAGAGAGAGAGAGAACAGAGGGCGGTGGTCTGCTTGTCCTCGATGCCCCCCCCATCAAGGAGCCTGCTGGGAAGAGGTTGCCTGCATCCTGATCTCATGGCGAGGGCCTTGTTGGTATGATTACTGCAGGCATCACCACTGAGGCAGGGCCCAGGAGGGGGGTATAAAGATTGCAACTCTGCAGGTATAATGTGCAGGAGGGAGAGGAAGAGACAGCACCTAGGCCAGCAGGGAGCTTAGAGAATGGTGGGCACTGAACACCTACCTGCTTATGCCTCACCTAAGGGGCAGATGGGACTCAGCAAGAACTTCTGCAAATAAAGAACCACCCCCAGACCTCTCAAATTTCTCAAAGGAGGAGGACTCTGCTATTTTTTTTTTAAATAGTTTTATGTACAAGCAGAGAGAAAGATAGAGAGAATGGGCACGCCAAGCCCTCTAGCTGCTGCAAATGAACTCCAGATGCATGTACCCCTTTGCACATCTGGCTTTACGTGGATACTGAGAAATAGAACCTGGGTCATCAGGCTTTGCAGGCGAGCACCTTAACCACGGAACCATCTCTCTAGTCCCTATGCTGATTTTGACAGGAAACTCTGGGATTGTTTGAGGCAGTCAGTTGACTAAGACCTATTGTAGCCTTACTGAGATGTCATGCTGAGAGCTTGGCAGACACTCCAGGGCAGTCCAGGCTGCTCCCAAGGTGCCTCACCTCTCCCTCCTGTCCCTGCCCCTTCCTTGCCTCCTGCTTGTTCCTCACCTGTCCAGGTGGATGGCCTCCTGGGAGCATTCACACCTGTGGCAGCTATGGTCATGGTGGAGGGGAGGCCTGTGGCCCAAAGCATGGTGGGACTACTGCTCAGGAATGCCTGGGTTGGGTTGACATAGCCATGGTGCCTATCGGAGCACAGGCATTTCCAGGCCCGGGCTCCTGGCTCCAAGGTTCTCTTGGCACACCGCCGGCACATCGAGTCAAAACAAAGAAACCCACTTCCCATCTCTCAGAAAAAAACAACAAGAGACCGTCAAACCCAGAGGCTGTTGGGAGGAGGAGGGGCTCATCCTCACTGAGGCCAGGGCTCAGCAATGCCCATGAGCATCTCGGCACAAGGGAGAGGCCTTCTTGGCTTGGGACGGGGATGGAAAACTGAGATGGTGACAGAAAGCAATCTCAAGCCTGTCCCCACATCTAGGCACGTTGAGCAAACAGCTCACAGCTCCTCAGTGAACCATGGAGTGAATCATAGAGCCAAGAATCAGTTCAGGGGTTTGTTGATAGGATGGGTATTTTTGGTGGTCAGTGTAAGTCACGTCATATCCTGCCCCCCTGCAGCGGGAACAGACATCCACAGACAAGACTGGAGGGGAGAGGACCCTGCTCCCCCAGCTCTGTGCCTGAGGCTCAGACTCCACCTTGCTCACCACTCCGACTGTGCATCTTCTCCCAACCCCAGCTGGCCACAGACTTCCAGCCTAGATGGAGCCTCACACGACCTGTTCCTGGGGGACAGGGCCCATGAGCGTAGGGTCCAGGAGATGGCCCAACAGACACAATTAAACCTTCCAGAACAGGGGGTCCCTCAGGAAGGCTTTGGATAACCCTCTAAGACAGTCCTGGCCACACTGGCATCAGCATGCACACTGTAGAAATGACCATGCCCTGCAGCTCCCATGTGGACAAAGGTCTGGATTGGTCCCCAGAGCAGTAGTGTCCAGCAGGCTACAAGTGGCCCATTCTTTCAGAACGGAGCTTCAAGAATCCCTGCTGCTGTGACAAAAGCAATGTGTGCAGACAAGCCACTGAAGTATAAAGCCCCTCTTCTGAAAATGGTTATGGAAATCACTGCAAACCACGGGAAGAAGAAGGGAATCCGTGGGAATCTACTGATGAGCACGGCCGGGCTAATGCAGTGATTCAAAGTGAACGACCCAGGGAGCACCCAGGGGAGGTGGGTCATTAGAGGGAGGAAGCCAAAATTATTTGGCGTAATTTAACTTTTGTAGATTTAACAAGAAATACTGAAAAGGATAGTGATCAAAATAGTAACAGATGACTCCGTGTCGGGTGGTAACCAAGTTCACAAGCATTTTCTTCCATCCCCACATGCTATCATTAAAAGATTTTGGAAGCAATAAAGGTCATTGGAGTTCTTTCTTTGTCTCTATTCTGTCCCTACCCTGTCAGGAGACCCAGACGTCCTCGTATAAACAAGAGGAGCCCATGCAAAAGCGTCGCATGTCACCAGCTATGAAGCCTGAGCTCAGAGTTCTTGCTAAAACAGGGGCTCCAGGGGCAGAACTGCCTTGCGAGGATCTGAGAATGGCAGAGCATGCAAATGAATGTCTTTAATTTCCAGTCTCCGGTTCTGGTGGCAGCTGACCTTTGTTCCCAGACCCCCTTCTCCCCCAGTGGAGATGAAGGTAGGGGTCTCCAAGGACATCCCTGGCTTAGGTTAAAAGCACTGGGCTGGCTGGCACCTGCGCCTTCAACGTAGCGAAAACGAAGCCCAGACATTCCTTGGCACAAAAAAACCATGGTGGGCAGGTGGCACCCAATTCTCATGCTGCCTCCCAGGAGGCTGTGGGGGAATAAGAGGAATTAATGAGAATCCCAGCTTCAAAATACGATAGAAAATAACATTGCTTATTCAGGACCTGCATCCCCCTCAACGTGACCTCCTGTAAAAATCCAGTCACTACAGCTGTTGGCCTGGTGGGAATTTAAATATTTCAGGGCTTTTTAAACATTTGTTTTATTTTTATCCTGTTATTATTTTTATTGCTATTTCTCCATCACTAAGCTCCAAGATTGGACTCAAAAGACAGAAAGAATAGCCTTTTCAGAGATCCAGAAAGAGAGCCGCCGATGTGCGGGCGCCTGCTTGTATATTCATTAGACGTCACCGCACGTCCATGCGAGGAAAAGTTCATCAGAGCAGGGTTTACCGCAATTACGGTTTCCCAGGCTTCGTCTATTAAAGTCATTTCCTACCCGCAGAACAGCGATAATGCGGGTGCGAGGATTCCTCTCGCCTATCACAGCGCACAGCAGCCTGCACCCGCATCTCCTTTGTCCTTCCGGATAGCCATTATCTTCCTCAACAACACAATATGTGTTTATTTGACAAACCCCAACACAAATGGAAATAAAAAAGCACATTACAGAGATTAGGGGAGCCTGCGACGCAACGTGTGATTAACCATCTTCTGCAGGGAGGGAGGAGCGGGCACACCAGACGGCTCAGAGCCCTGCTATGGTTTCTCCATTAATTTCCCCATCCTGCTAGGAAAACGTTCACATAATGCCGTTCTGGTCAGGAAGAGCAGAGGTTTGATAGAAAACTCTTATGGAAACTCTGGGGGCACCTCCCCAGCCATCAGGATGAATATTTAGCCTCCATCCCACCTAACAAGTCCCATGATGTCTAAGAAGTAAAGGAGTGAGGCGATCCCCTCTCTCAGAAAGACCTACTGGGTCAGAACAAGGCTGTGAGCTGGGGTGGCCCTGTTCTAAACATGCTTTAGCTTGTTCCCAAGTGAGTTGTATATGAAAACCAACGCCCAAGGCCTCTGTGAAAGGAAGAATGAGAGAAAATCTTGTGGAAGACGAGGAAAGGAAGAGGAGAGTCAGGAGGGAAGGGGAGCAGGAAGTAGCATGCGTAGACAGGATACCCATCAGTGAAAAGTGGACATCAGCAGATCCCAATGACCAATGTCAAGACTAGAAAACAGAATTCTGAACCTCAGGAGAGCCCGAAGGCAAAGCCACCGTGGATGACACCACAGGACGGACTTGTAAGGGGAGCAGCAGACAGAAAGGTCACAGAATAAACAGAACCCAAAGAGGACTTAGAGATGAAGCCACAGGTAACTCCAGAGGCAGGGGTGGTGGGTAAGCCAGGACAAACACTCAACAAATGCAAAACCAAAGTGATCACGAACTTACAAGGAAAAACGCAGACGACCAACAAACAAGTGGGAAAAAAAAAGTCAAGCTTCAAAATCAACCAGCCAGGCAGGATGTGCCGACCCATGGATACAATGGTGGCACATAGGTTATAGGGCAATTATAGCCAGGCGATTGGATGTGAGGTGTGTTCAGTGGGAAGGAATTCAGGCCTGGCACTGGGCACCAAGTCAAAAGCCTGCAGCTTGGAAGGACAGAGGCCCTAGAAGAAGCTTTCACTGTTCTTTGACTAAAATGAGGGTACACCTGTCAAAAAAAGTCTTCTAAATATCTATGCTTCTTCCCCCTTTCATCCATGCCGTTCTCTCACTCTTGGTTACAGAATCTACTTTTTATGTATATCGGGGAGAAACCAAGACCCATCAGTACTACAAGAAAAGAAAGCCGACTGCCTAGCAGGAGATAAGTCATCTCTATCACATCTGTCTGGGCCCAGGAAGTATTGCAGAGGAAGTACAGGTTAAATATGAGTTTTTCTCTCTCTGCTAGCCTGAGGATCTCCTCTAGTGAGAAGTGGGTAGACACTGAGGAGACTCAAAACTCTTCAAGGCAGAACATCAGAGGCTGCTGAGAGCTCAACACTCAAGGAGGCTTCTAACAAACATGCCCTCCAAAGCTCAGGGAGCCTTGTGGAAGAGGGAGTTGAAAGACTGTAAGAGCCACAGGGAAGTGAACAGCAGTCTGACTTCAATAACCATGATGCTTTGATCTCAAGCAATGACTTTCCCTGATCATTTGACCCAAGATATTATGTTTACAAATGCCTATGTATAAATGCATACGCGCACACACAGATGCGTGTTCCCACAGGCACACGCACACGTGTACGCCCAGGATTAGGATGACATAGGTTCTCCAGTCACGCAAACACATGCTGTGTTCTCCTGGAAGACAGGTATTGTAATCAGCGTTCTAGTTGCTGCGCAGAAAGAATCCAAGCAAAAGCGGCTTGTGGAGGAATGGGTTTATTAGGCTTACAGACTCGAGGGGAGACTCCATCCTGGCAGGGAAAACGATGGCACGAGTAGACGGGTGGACACTACCTCTGCCACAACACTGGAAATAGTGGCAGGAAGGTGTGCCAAACACTGGCAAGGGGAAGCTGGCTTATAAGCCCGCCCCCAACAACACAGCTCTAGCGAGGTTATAATTCCCTAACTGCCATCAGCTGAGGATCGATCATTGAGAACACATTCATTTGTTTGTGGGGGACACCTGGATCAAACCATGACAACAGGGCAGTACTTACACACCCCGATTCCTCAGTCCTGTGATCAGGGGACTCTGAAGAACAGATTTCATGCTGCAAAGTGGAGACCACCTCGCTTGAACATGAGAGGAACAGACAGGGGGCACACCCTTGAGAGGTCCTTATGCAGCCAGGAGTTTCTAGGGGTTGAACGATATAAGCTGGACAAGCAGAATAAGCACATTTGTTTAAAAGTGTGACTGTCACTTTGGCTTCAATTTCACACGTGATCAAAGCACTAACACGTTCTTTCTGGAAGAGCGATTTATTTTTTTTTTTTGTGGGCAAAATAATTAGTCAAGTATTTATTTACATAACATCAAATCTTGCACTCCTACTTATTTTTAAGTCTTTAATTGAAACCAAAGTGAATTTGTGGAAATGGATTTTACAGGAGAGCAGTTGGCCATGAGGCTTAATAAATACATTTTGTAACGATGGTGTCTGGCTAGTGGTGCTTCGAGGGTGACAGTCCCCCTGTTCTCAGTCAGATGGCAGGAAGATAGCTTTGAGGGAGTCTTGCTGACACACGCTTGCCTTCCACACCCACACTTCCTGTCTTTCTGGGTGTGCACAGCACTGCACCTGTTATGTGGTGTAAGTAAAGGGGTGGATAATTGTTCTGCCTGAGAAAAATAGCTTCTCCAGGTAAAACCCTTTACACTGTAGCTTTATTTAGGTGGGGAATATGAGTGGCATAATTTCTCTAAAAAAAGGTCTAAAGTTTCATCATCTTCCCTTTTAGGTTTGTTTTCTTAAATTATAGCTAGGAATCAATCCTCCCACACAGGCTGCCCACAGACCTCGGCTCGGCCACTGCCCTGTCTGCCACCTTGTGACCACCGATTGATGCATGCTTTGAGTGTTCTGGAGGAGAAAGAAGTTGAGCATTTGACCCCAGACTCCAAAGGCCAGCGATGGGCCAGAGTGAGGAGATGGTCTTCCTTAGTCCAACACAGACGCAGGGGACAGGTACAGACCCCAGGACACTTCCACCATGTGTACCTGAAGCCTGTGTTTCTGTTTCCTTTACCAGACCATTGCCAGCACAGCTGAATATGACATGGACTTGGGGATTCTGAAGTTAGTGAGCAAAGACCACCTCCAGAGCCACAAGGAAGAGTTTAGCCCCGTCTTGGGGTGTGACACAGAAGGATATTCACCTGCTCTGACCCCTCCAAAGTCCCACCCTTCCTGTGGCCAGCTCTCCTGTTGTTAGGGCCCTCACTGTAATTGTCTACCTGGGGTCTGCTATTACTCACTTGGAAGAGGACAAGCTGAGGAACCTTCTGGAAATAGACCACAAACACTGATGCTGTCCAGATGCAACCCTGCCTGGCCCTCCTCAGTATCTGGGTCCCGATTACTGTCACACTGGGTCTCCAGCTATATCCATGGATCCTGGAGTCTTGTCTGCTAGAAATGGCCAGAGTTAGCCCGTGAGTCTCATCATCAGGAGGGGAGGAAAGAGACCGGGATGTTCCCCAGACCAAGCTGGGAAGAAAAGTGCCTCCCTGACACAGGTGTGGGCACTCGTGGGCAAATACACATGGATGCACACAGAAACACACATGGATATATAGAGATGCATGCAGACATACACAGAGAAACCCAATAGATATACACGCTGAGATATACAAGGACTCTGATGCTCTGAGATACACACATATATATACATAGACACAGGTGTGCACACACCAATACATACAGATATACACACATATATACAGACACAGGTGTTCACACACCAATACTATAGACACACACACATATATACAGACACAGGTGTGCACACACTAATACTATAGATACACACACATATACAGACACAGGTGTGCACTCACTAATACTATAGATACACACACATACACATACACACAGGTGTGCACACACCAATACTATAGACACACACACACATATACAGACAGAGGTATGCACACACACATATACATACAGATGTGCACACACAAATGCTATAGATACACACACATATACAGACACAGGTGCACGCACACACATATACACACAGGTGTACACACACCAATACTATAGATACACACAGATGTAGCCAGACACAGGTATGCACACATCAACAGACACATGGGCCAGGGAAGGCCCAGTGAGCGCCGGCTCTCAGATCTGCTCATTTTAATAAGTTAGCGAGCAGTCTTCTCGGGAAGTTAACATGGGTTCCAGCGGCTTCCAGCTCTCCTTAAGAAAACAAGGGAGCTAATAAGGAAAGGGCTGCGGCTCTGACTCCAGGTACTGCTGGTGTGACAGCTGAGACGAAGAACCGTAGACTAAGACAAAAGGGATAATTAGAGTGAGCCACCAGAACCAGCCCCGGATTTAAATGTTTAAATGTTTTAATTTAAAAGAACAATGGCTCCTGGAAGCGTGTTCTCAGCCAGGCTGACAACCTGCCATTTATTAATCAGTGTTAAGTAACCGCAGCTCGGGTTTGACACCAAACAGCAGATGATGTGTGATGATCCCTAAAATAGCAGCTGAGTCCCCGAGCTGATTTCCAAGTGACTCCGGAGTAACAAGGCGGCTGCACAATATTTACTGCAACAATTACAGAACATCAGGCAGGGTGTGCGTGGGGAGCAGAGTCAAGGTGCAAGGGCCCCCGGGCAGGCAGGCAGGCGAGGCACCTTCACACAGGGGCCCGTGGGGCTCTCAGGAGCACTGTGCCCTAGAACCAGCCAGGAGGCAGAAGGCACCCCAAGGCGCTGGCTCTCAGTGCTTGTCCACACCTCCAGGAGGGAGATGCCCGGCCGGGTCTGGCGCCAGTTTTGATCAGCACTGCTGGGGGTGGGGGAGATGAAGGGCGCTGCTGGAGATCTTCCAGAGGGAGGGACCCCTGAACGCTACCACGCATGAGAGGGCATGGGTAGAGGAGAGCAGTGGGTTCCTTCTCTTATCACTCACTTGTGGATTTCCTTGGCACCGGGTCAACCTCAACATGGACTGGGGTTACAGATATTCTTTTTTTATTTTTTAAAATATTTTATTTATTCATTTTCAAGCAGAGAGATACAGGAGATAGATAATGAGAGAGAGAGAGAGAGAGAGAGAGAGAGAGAGAGAGAGAGAGAGAGAGAGAGAGAGAGAGAGAGAGAGAGAGGGCACCAAGGCCACCACCTTGTGGATCTGGCCTATGTGGGTATTGGGGAATTGAACCAGGGGCCTTAGGCACTGGAGACAAGTGCCTTAACCGCTGAGCCATATCTCCAGCCCAACAGATATTCTTTAGGAGTCCATCTTTTTACGTGGGTTCTGGGAAGTCGAATGTGGTAGGTTCTAGCATCAGAAGCCCTCGTGTGGCAAGGTTTCTTGGTCACTGAGCCTGAAACCGGTTCTTTTAAAAAGCATAGCATTTTCACAGCTGGTCAGTGAGCATGAAGAGTTTCACTGCTGTAACCTGGTGGGTTTGTGTAAAGACAGTTTCTGAAGGGGAAACATGGAGACACGTTGGTGTCAGGAAGCTGTGATTCCACCAGACAATGTCACCTGGCTTTCCACCTGTGCATGCATGATTCTCACACCTGCACAGGTACAAACAGGCCTCCCCATTGGGGTTTCTGAGATGCCTGCCCACTCTCCTTAAATACGTCATGAGTAAATCCTCCTTTGCCCGCTCTACTTAGGAAAGGTGGATGCAACCCATCATGCTAAACAGAAACATTTAAAATAGCAGTGAGTGACTGGGGCTGGAGAGATGGTTCTGTGGCTAAGGCACTTGCCTGCAAAGCCTAACGACCCAGGCTTGATCCCCCAGTACCCACGTAAGGCCATGTGCACAAAGTGGTGCATGCATCTGAAGTTCGTTTATATTGGCTAGAGGACCTGGCATGACCGTTTCTCTTTTTTTTCTCTCTCTCTCTGCTTGCAAATAAATAACTATTTAAGTGAAATAGAAGTGGATGCATGTGTGTTGAGGGGTGAGCCTGCTAAGTTCTGTTGTCAACTTGACCAGCTCAGGAGTGGAGTGACATTAGACTCTTAGACTGGGGACTAAAGGAAGATCCAGGGGAACCCCGAGGCTTTTCTTTTTCTTGCATCTGCCTCCCTGGGCTGTTTGCTGGTGACTGGTTCTTTCTCTCCATTTCACATGCTTCTGCTGTTTCTTTGGCCCCGTGGACTGAGTGGCTACGGGCCCTTGCGACTTTTCAGCCTGTGTCTGGCCCACATTTTGTCAGCTAGTCCAACAAATCCTCTTTTCAATACGTCCATTCTATTGTTCAGTTCCCCTGAGAACCCTGACTGATACAAGGTGGGACCTGGGGCACAATGGTCTCCAAGCATGGCCATTTGGGGGTGACAGGTGCCCCAAAGTTGAATGTAATGTGCTTGAGCCTGTTCTTGCAGTAAGGATTCTTACACCGTCTGTTGGCCCTACACCATTCTTGGAAGATTGAGATTCTCAAGACGCCACCCTGAAACCCGTCTGGCCAATCAATTCAGCCTCCACCCAGAACCTAGCAAAGGCTCCAATCTGGCTCTCTAGGTGGGCTTCTCCGTCTTCCAGAAGCCCCTACTTGCTATTGCTCAGGCAAGAGCTCTGTGTTGCTCATTTCTCTTAAGTTGTGGGCGTCCCCATTTCTGGGACCCCACTCATGCCCAAGCCATCTCTTCCCTCCTTCTCAAATTCTAACTATGATTTAATAAAACCTTGAAACTTTATCCTTTATTCCATGGATTTCACTTTTCTGAATTCACAAGACAAGAACCTGGTGGCCTGCTGACAGTCCAGCACCCTGACTCCCAGGTTACAGGCCAACCAAGAGCCGAGAGAGACTCCATCACTCTGAAGACACCCCACCATTCCCATATCATATTGGTACATTGACAAGGAACCCCAACTCCTATATCGAACACTCCAGGTAAGAGGGTAGTGTCTGACATCTTGTGACATCTTCTCCCTCTGTAAGGCCTGAGTGTGTCGGCAGCTGCAGCACCCAGTGAGGAGGATACAGGAGAGCTGGAACCACAGGCCTGGCCAGAACCCCAGGAGATCAGGTTCTTTCAGAAGACATCTGAACGCTCAGCGTCCTCACAGCTGGGGTTAAGGATCCACAGTAAATAACAAACATCGAATATTTGCTTAGCAGTTCATATCAAATTACAAAACTCAAACTTATTAAAGACAAATATACTTTGTTTTCTGGTTAATACATTTGTGGTTGTAATGACAGCCCCGTGTTGCGTCTTCCTGGCAAACCCAATTTAGGCAGAGATAATTCCCACTCACTAGGAGAAGGGCCCCTCAGTCAAGAGGCTGCTGTCTACAGATGAAGCTGCCCTAGCACAGCGAATTTTACAGAACGCCTTTTTCCCCTCACTCGTTTCCCAAAGATGACCTTTTGTTCACTCATGGTCTTAAGATCTCTCGGATGAGCCTGCCTTTCTGTGGCCAAGTGCACATTTGTTTCCTCAGTGGCCACCTGTTTCGATACTATTTCTCGACCACCACCGTGCTGGTGAGCCCTGAAGCCCCCACAGTTCTGTGGTCACCTTTGTGGGATCCCCCAGATTTTTCCACCTGACTATCACTTTGTAATGGATGAGTGTTACAATATTTTTTTTTTGAGGTAGAGTCTCGCTCTAGCTCAGGCTGACCTGGAATTCAGTATGTAGTCTCAGGGTGGCTTTGAACTCATGGAGATCCTTCTACCTCTGCCTCCCAAGTGCTGGGATTAAAGGTATTTTTAATAGGTATCTGCAGCATAGAATAGTCTGAAGTCTGCTAACACTGTCTGTTAAGGTTGGATCCGAAATGTTCCCCCCAAAACTCGTGTGTTGAAGGCTTGGTCCTCAATGCAGTGCTCAGAGGTGGGATTTAGGAAAAGTGATTGGATTCAGAGGGCTTTGATCTAACCAATGGATCAATCTATTGATGGTCTGGTAGTTTGATGGCATTATTGGGAAGTGGTAGAAACAAAGTTGGAGAAAAGAGGTCACCAGGGTCATGCCCTTGTCTCTGATCCCTTCCTGTGTCCTTCTGCTCCCCGACTGCCCTGAGGTGAGCAGCTTTTCCCCTGACATGGCCTTCCTCCATGAGGTTTCTGCCTCCTCATGGGTCCAGACACCGTGGAGCCGTGAAGGGTGACACAGAGGCCGCCAGTGGCTCCCTAGTGTTGTGGCTGGTGGTCTCCAAAGATGGCCTCATGTCCTTTCTTCTCTGAGTGTGCAGGTTCCCTTGAGGGAGAGCCTGATACCCCCTGTGAATCCAGACTGCCCGTCGTGGCTCTGGCCAATAGAACAAGTTCCCGGGATCTGCAATCAACTAAGAGAACCCTTCTGGGTGGGTCTGTGAGGATGTTTCCAGGAAGGATAAACTGAGGGCAAAGACACTCTCCCAGAGTGGTTGGCACCTTCAGCTCAGTGGTCCACATGTGAAGAGATCTGAGGACAGAGCAGTATCGTTGCCTGCCTTCACTCCTCGCCGGTGTCATTCCGTCCTTTCTGACCTATGTGCAATCTATCACCTCTGTTCCTCGACAGAACTCTGCCTAACTCACCATACTCCCCAGTGGGGTCTCAGGAGTCTTCATCTTCCACAGGGGACTCTTGGGGAGAACCCCATTCAGAGCCTCGTATAAGAAGTCAGCACCGTGTGCCTCCCCCAGTATCAGCATAGCTCCACTCCAGTGTCCAATGAAAGCCAGCTCTGAATGCCATCTTGAACGTGCAGGCTAGTCACTGCTTGGGATAAGTTGAGCCCAAAGGCCCCCCTCAGTTCAAGTGCGTGGCAAAGCCCAGGTACGTTCTGGCTGGCTGCCACAGACCCCAGAAGCACAGAGCTGGGAACCGTGTGGAAAGTCTCTGGGCTGTGAGGAGTGTGTGAGGCCAACTGCAATGTAGCCTTCAGCACTCCTCTGGGATGCTTGTTTTCTAAAGATGAGATGCTTCTTCAATCATACCACTTCAAGCACTGAGATTGTTTTGACCATTTTGACAAAAAGTCAAAGTATTTTGCAGTTAAGAGACAAGTCTTTTAAAAGTTAAAAAAAGATTCCATCAGAACAGTCAACACACAGCCATGTGATAGGCTGGGAGGAAAAAATAAAAAAATAAAAGAAGCCTCGAGACACTTTACCCATGGGGCTTTCATTGCGTAAATAATATCCCGAGGTGTTTAAAGTGACTCATATCTTTTGACTAATTGTCATGATTTTTTGGAGGGGCA
>PVHP010039526.1:0-16334 GCA_004024765.1 Zapus hudsonius | reverse complement strand
AAAAAAAAAAAAAAAAAAAAAAAAAAAAAAATTGTTGGGACTGGAGAAATGGCTCAGCTGTTAAGGCATTTGCCTGCAAAGCATAATACCCAAGGTTCAATTTTCCAGTACCCATGTAAAGCCAGATGCACAAAGTGGTGCATGCACCTGGAGTTCATTTGCAGTGGCTGGAGGCCCTGTTGTACCCAATCTCTCTGTCTCTATCCCAGCACTCGGGAGGTAGAGGTAGGAGGATTGCTCTAAGTTCAAGGCTACCTTGAGACTGCATAGTGAGTTCCAGGTGAGCCTGGGCTAGAATGAGACCCTACCTCAACATCCTCCCCCCCTCCCCCCAAATTTTTTTTTTGTTACCCACTGAGTTAAAAATTGGGGTTGCTTGCATGAGCATGGGCGTGAAATTATTTAGTGGAATATGGGCAATTTACCAATAGCTATACCACTGAAGAACATGACTCCTCCCAGCAACCATTAACTAGCTCGAGTGGAAGGAGGTTTTTTTAAAATTTTTATTTATTCATTTTCAAGCAGATAGATAGATAGATAGATAGATAGATAGATAGATAGATAGAGAGCACCAGGGCCACCACCTTGTGGGTCTTGCTTATGTGGGTATTGGGGAATTGAACTTGGGGCCTTAGGCACTGGAGGCAAGTGCCTTAACCACTAAGCCATCTCTCCAGCCCAGAAGGAGTGTTTTATGATGCCCTCCATCATCTGTCATGGTGATGGAATGTTAACTGGCTCAGTCTTGTGCAGGAAACCACAGCTGCTGAGTTTGTGGATGTAATAACCATGTTGTGTTGAGGAGATAGCGTTCTGTACTCCTCCTCCCCATCTTCTAGCTCTTTCAGTATTTCTACCCTTTCTTCCTTTATGTTCCTTGAGCCTTGGAGGGAGTGATACAGAAGTCCTGTTTAGAGCTATCTAATCAGAAAGTATTTGGTTACCCTTAGAACACTTAGTGTACCAGTGAGTACATCTTGCTTGGCAGGTTGGTTGCAGAGCACACATGAGATCTATTGCTGGATGATATCCATTGCTGGATGATACTGTTGCTTTTCTTCCCCTGCAGTCTGCATTGCTCCTTCCAGCACTGTGAAAGCTAGCCAACAGTCCCCCTCCCCCTACTTTGTTTTTTTGTTTGAGACATGATCTCATGTAGTCCAGGCTGCCTCAATTGAAACTCCTTCTAGCCAAGGATGACCTTGAACTTCTGATCCTCCTTTCTCGCTACCCCATTGCTGTGGTTACCCATGCGAACCAACGTGTCCAATTTATGTAGTGCTAAGTATTGAACCTAGGGCCTCATGCATGCACTCTACCAACTGAGTTACATTTCAGCCTCCCCCCCCCCCCCGTGTGTGTGTGTGTGTGTGTGTGTGTGTGTGTGTGTGTGTGTGTGTGTGCACGCGCACACAACTCATGTTTAGGCTGATTTCCAACTTGCTACATAGCCAAGGACACCTTGGCAGGCCTATACCTGTAGTCTCAGCACTAGGAAGGTTGAGATAGGAAGATGTAGAGTCTGAAGCCAGGCTGGGCTACATATGCATAGCAAGAATATAGCAAAACTGTGACTCCTCCACTCCCCTAAAAAGTTATGGGCCTTATTTTGACTGTTGTTTCTTTATTAACCATTATATAAATAGATATTATAGGGGCTGGAGAAATGATTTGGTGGTTAAGGCTCTTGCTTGCAAAGCCTGACAGGTTCAATTCCCCAGTTCCCACGTAAAGGCAGATGCACAAAGTGGCACATGCATCTCGAGTTTGTAGCAGCAAGAGGCCCTGGCACACCCATTCTCTCTTTCTCTGTCTCTGTCTCTCTGCTTGCAAATAAATAATAAATAAATATTAAAAAGTAAATAGGAGCCAGGCATGGTGGTGTATGCCTTTAGTCCCAGCACTTGGGAGGCAGGGGTAGGAGGATTGTCCTGAGTTCGAGGCCACCCTGAGACTACATAATGAATTCCAGGTAGGCCTGTGCTAGAGCAAGAGACCGTACCTTGAAAGAAAAAAAAAGTAAATAGGTATATATTAATGTTTTTTTTTTTTTTTTTTACTACCTTTTCAGTTCACCAAAAATCTCAAGAAATTTCAGCAATTGAGATGACTCCAATTGAAGCAGATTTCTCCTGGCAAAAAAAGATGACCCAACTTGAGATGGAAATTCAGGAGGCATTTTTGCGATTTATGGCATCTGTTTTAAAAGGATATAGGACATATCTCAGACCAATCACAGAGGCTCCATCAAATAAAGCCACAGCTGTAGATTCACTGTTTGATAGACAGGGTGAGTAGTACTTAAGTTACAGTTGCCTTCAGTTGCAATAAAAGTTATTTTCCCATATGGGGAGATGTTTCATGTGATTAAGCACGGAGACCTGAGGTCAGATTTGTAGCACCATAAATGCTGGGACCAGTGATATGCACCTATAATCCTAGCCAAATTGGAGAGCTCTGGGTTTAAATGAGAGATCCTATCTCAGTAAATAGGATGGACAATAATGTTCATCCTTACCTCCACATGACGTGCATGCGCGCGCACGCAAATACAAAAATATTTTCTCTGGTATTGTACTAAGAAGTATTTATTTCAGTTCTTAGAGATTTATATTAAATATTTAATGATTTTCCATGTATTGTAACCTAGCTTTAGTAGAGGATGTCTTTAAATTTTTTTGAGTCAGAGTTTCACTGTAGCCCAGGCTGGCCTAGAACTCATTCTGTATCCTAGGCTGGCCTCAGGTTTATGGTAATCCTCCTACCTCAGCATCCCAAGTGCTGGGATTATAGGTGTCAACCACCAAGCCCAGCTGAGAAATTTTTTCAAGAAATTATTATGCATTATTTTCTTGAAAAGTCTAAAACTAAAGGTTTTAATTTGAAAAGTCCAAGATGTCGTTTCTAGTTATAACACCACATGGTTATTTTAGTAAAACTTATTTGGTGAATGGCCTTTGGTTCTTCCCTCAGTTTTGCTGAGATTCTCTAGCCTGGTGTGGTGGCGCACACCTTTAAACCCAGCACTCAGGAAGCAGAGGTAGGATCACTGTGTGTTCGAGGCCAGCCTGAAACTACATAATGAATTCCAGGTCAGCCTGGACTAGAGTGAGACCCTACCTCAAAAACAACAACAAAAATTCTCTTACCAATTATATTATGGAATGAAACTGTCAGTTTGTAAACATTTTGACAAAACTTTATTCCAGGCAAAAACATATTTGCTCTTTCTAAGATGCATTGTTTTAGAAATTACACTTGTTTTTCCTCAGCTATTTACATGAATATCCATAGGAATATTAGCCTTTCTGTATTTTTATTTTATTTTATGTTTTTCGAGATAAGTTCTTACTCTAGTCTAGGCTGACCTGGAATTCACTATGTAGTCTCAGGGTGGCCTTGAACTCACGGCGATCCTCCTACCTCTGCCTCCAGAGTGCTGGGATTAAAGGCGTGCGCCACCACGCCCAGCTTGTGTCTAAATTTTCTCTGACAGGACACCAGGCGTATTGGATTATGGCCCATCCAGTTACTTCATTTTAAGTTAGTAATTGCTTTTAAAGACCTTATTTCCAGGTATAGTCACATTTTGAATTAATAGGTCTTTAGCTTTTGAGTTTGGGGGAGATGTAATTCAGCCCATGATAATATGTTTGTTAATAAACAACTCCACCAGATTAAATGGTATAGTTTGACTAGAGTGGTGAGCTTTAGAGGGGTTATAGAATATCAGGTTTAAAAAATGTAAGATTATTATATCGGTTACTTTATTGTCGCTGAGACAAAATACCTGTCCAGAAGCAGCTTAACATAGGAAAGTTTATTTTCAGCTTATAGTTTTGAAGGGAAGTCCATCATGGCAAGTAAGCATGGCAGGAGCAAGAAACTGGAGTTACACTGTCATTCAGCAGGAAGGAAGCAGAGGAAGCAGGGATAGACTATAAAGCCTCAAGGCTGCTCCCAGTAAACATAACTTTCTCTAGCAAGAGTCCACTTCCTAAAGTTTCACAGCCTTCCAGATCAGAATCATCAGCTGGGAATTAAGAATGCAGTCATATGAGTCTACAGGGGTCATTTTACAATTGAAAGCACCACATTCAACCCCTGAGCTCCTTGATGGAAAATGCATTCAGTCTTAACTTTAAAAGTCCCCCTAGTTTTTATGAGTTCAATACTGTTGAAAAGTCCAAAGTCTCATTTGAGATTCCAGACAGTATTTTGACTATCAGTCTTATAAAACTCAAAACACAAGTTACATTTTTCTAGCATATAGTGGCACAGAATAAACATTCTTATACTAAAAGGGAGGAATGGGGGCATAGTAAGGAAGATTGGACCAAAGCAAGAACAAAACCCAATTCCATAGCTCCTCGTTCAGTATTTGACTGTGATGAATTCCTCTAGGCTCCACAGCTTTGGCTATCCCTGCCCCTCACGCTGTGTTCCTGTTGCCTCTCTCCTGGGCAGAATCCACCGTGAGCCTGCAGCTTTCCTTGGGAAATATCCCAAGGTCCTGCCTGAAGTCTCCACTGCGACTCAGGGTTCATCTTCAGAGCTTCACACAGTGGCCTCTCAGGGATTCTGAACCTGTCTCACATTGATTAGCTTCAGTGGCTATCTGAGGCCATGGTGTAATATTCCATGACCCTCTACATCTTGAGTATGTCATTCTCTCAAATTCAATCCTGTGTGGGCAATGCTGCCAAGTTCTGCTGTCAGATGGGCTCTAAGTTGTAGCAGAAACCGTTTGCTGACTTTGGGGAGCAGAACTCCTTTGGCATTCTTCCCTAAGGTCTTATGAAAAGATTTTGTATTCTTTCTATTTTGAGTCTTCAGTGAGTTGGGCCCTTCCCTCAGGGCATCTTTCCTATTGTTCCAGTGCAAATGGCCAAAGTAGCTGCAGACTCTGGGCCTGGGACTTTAAATTTGCTTACATTTTTTGCGTGGTGGTGCACGCCTTTAATCCCAGCACTCGGGAGGCAGAGGTAGGAGGATTGCCATGAGGTCAAGGCCACCCTGAGACTACATAGTGAATTCCAGGTCAGCCTGGGCTAGAGCAAGACCCTACCTTAAAAAATTTGCTTACACTTCTTTTTGTGCCAACCTATTTTTTATATATCTTTATTCTCTATATTTTGTTCTGTATCTTTGTAGATCTGAATTAGAGCACCTAAATGAAGCAGATAAATGGCACAGATTCAGTGCCATTCTGCCTGTGTCAAACACATTAGTCCATTATTTTTTTTTTAAATTTTATTTATTCATTTTCAAGCAGAGCGAGATGAGAGAGACAGGGGGGGAGAGAGAAAGAGAGAGAGAGAGAGAGAGAGAGAGAGAGAGAGAGAGAGAGAGAGAGAGAGAGCGCACCAGGGCCACCACCTTGTGGGTCTGGTATATGTGGGTGCTGGGGAATTGAACCCGGGGCCTTAGGCACTGGCACTGGAGGCAAGTGCCTTAACCGCTGAGCCATCTCTCCAGCCCAGTCCATTATTTTAAATTCAGTTTCACTCACATTCCCAGGATACAGGCAGAATATAGTCAGATTTTTTTGCTAGAATACCATATGCTCTAGCCCAGTTTCTTAGAGTCCTTGTTTCCCTCTGAAACCTCATAAGATGAGCCTCCACAGTCCATATTTCTCTCAGCCTTCTGGTCTTCTAAGCTCCCATCAGAATGGCCCTTTAAGCTCTGCTTAAAGCATTGTAAGGCTACTCTAGTTCAAAATTTGAAATCCTTTCGTATTCCTCTCAAAAGACTAAGAACCTACTGATTAGTAGGAATAAGAATGGAATTAGCCAAGGGTTGAACCTTAACTGAGTAGTTTTTAGTAGGCACCCAGGAATAATCTTCTGATGGTGTTGGAATGAGGGCTTTAGCATGAATACAGGTTCTTTAGAGGAAACTCAGGATTCAGTGAAATGATTAATGATGCCAATTTCTTCATGGATGATTCAGGCAAAAGGGGCTATATATGATGATTTAAAGTTTCTATAACTGCATTTGTATGGAAAGAGTAATATAGGTAAGTTTAAAATAATGTTTTATATTTTGTTCCTCTTTAAAATTTGAATTATAATTTTGTTTTCTTCATCAGGATTTTTAAAAAGTCGAGATCGTGCCTATACAAAATTCTACACCCTTTTATCCAAAACACAGATTTTTATTCGTTTCATTGAAGAATGTAGTTTTGTAAGTGATAAAGATACTGGATTGGCATTTTTTGATGATTGCATAGAGAAGGTAAAAATGTGTCCTGTATGTCAGTGTTTAAAAAAAACAACTAAACAACAAAAAAATACCAGTTTGGTTTACCTGTGTAATCATGATTATTGTTAGTCCAAAGTAATCCAAGGAAGACAAATTGTGTGTGTGTGTGTGTGTGTGTGTGTGTGTGTGTGTGTGTGTGTGTGTGTTGTATATGAGTGAGTGAGAGACAGAGACTGATTGATTCAGGATTTAACCATTTTCCTGTAGCCAGGCATGGTGACACACGACTTTAATCCCAGCATTTGGGAGGCTGAGGTAGGAGGATCACTATGAGTTTGAGGCCAGCCTGGGATTACAGAGTACAGGTTAGCTTGGGCTAGAGTGAGATATCCTGCCTTGAAACGAAACAAAATAAAATCATTTTCCTGGGGGCTGGAGAGATAGCTCAATGGTTAAAGTTGCTTGCTAGTCTGGGTTCAGTTCCCCCAGCTGCCTGGACAGGCATTTGTTTGCAACAAGAAGAGACCCTGGTGTGCCCATACATACCCCCTCCCACACAAATAAATAGACTGAATGTCTGTGGGCTAAGGTTTAGAATATAAGTGCAGCCAGAAGAGGTGGCTCACATCTTTGGTCTGAGTGTGAGCATGGTAACACATGCCTTTGATCCTAGCATGCCTTTGTCTCCAGGAGGCAGAGGTGATAGAAGTGATTGCTAATAAGCTTTGTTCCTGCTTGCTGAGCTTCCTTTTGAGAGAGATAAGGCTATACAATGCAACCTTGGGTTATAAAAGGTTGGATGCTGGAATAAAGATTTGAGATGTGCCCTGACATGTCTCTTGGCCACGTGTGTCTGTTCTGGCCGTCGCTTTCACCTCTCCTTGGTGGAGCCCGTCTCCTGCTGGCCGGTGAGAATTGGGGTAATCGCAGGGGGCCAGGGGTCTGTGACCCTCTCCCCAACAATACATTAAAAATTTTTTTTTTGTTGATTTACTTAACAGAATGAGATTGAAGTAAACCAGGGCCTCTTGTCACTGCTAATGAATTCCATATACATGTACCACTTTGTGCACCTAGCTTTATGTGGGTACCGGGGAATCGAGCCTGGGCTGGCAGGTTTTGCAACTAGTTCCTGTAGTGCTGAGCCATCTCCAGCCTAAGGAAAGGAGACAAAAGACACTAAAATAATTTTTTTTAATCCTATTGGCCACAGGACAAAGATGCTTAAGCATATGGGATCTATCAATATATTATAATTTTTTAAATTTACCTGATACTAGAAATATGTGTGTGTTTGTTATTTATTTATTTTTTTATTTTTGAAGCAGCATCTCAGTCTAGCCCAGGCGGACCTGGAACTCACTATGTAGCCAAGAATGGCCTTAAATCCACAGTGATCCTCCTACCTCAACATCCTGAGTGCTGTGATGAAAGGTGTGAATCACCACACTCAGCTTAAGATTTTATTTTATTTATTTTTTATTTTTATTTTTTTTGGTTTTTCGAGGTAGGGTCTCGCTCTAGTCCAGGCTGACCTGGAATTCACTCTGTAGTCTCAGGGTGGCCTTGAACTCACGGCGATCCTCCTACCTCAGCCTCCCGAGTGCTGGGATTAAAGGCGTGTGCCACCACGCCCGGCAAGATTTTATTTTTAAAAATGGGATTTTAAATAAAAACTTTTATTAAATTCAGTGATAGTTTCATTAAAAATTTCTTTTCTTTTCTAGTTGTTTCCTGATAAAGGCAACGAGAAAACAGATAAGGTATTTTTTTCTTATTGCTGACATTTCAAAATTAGATCTTATCTACATGCAAATTAATTGAAGAATGTATTCATTTTTAGGTTGATGTGGATTCAGCAGAAGATACTAGATTGATAGAACTAGATGATTCACAGAAAAGTGAGCACACTGTGTTTATAATGCCACCTGAGCCACCACCTGAGGACCTTTCACCAAAGTACAGGTAGTGTGACTTTTTCGGAGAGCTTGTTGGACACAACTTGGATAGTTTATTTTGCCATTATTAATAGAAGTGTATCTTAGTAGTCAGTGAAAGAGGACTGTTAATGAAGTTGCCACCAGCTATTGTAAGTTAAGAATAACCTTGTTGGAAGGGAAGCCAGATGTTGAGTAGTCACTTGTGTTTAATTATATTTTAATCTTTAAAAATTTCAGTTTAAATTTTTTTTGAGGTTCCTCACTTCCTTTGGGAGTTTTGTTAATAGAATTTTTGTGAAATTCTCATAAGTTAGTGAGATAGAAATTTTATAAATTCTGTTAAAATACAACAAATAAGGATTTGAATAAAAATCTTTTAAGATGGCTGGAGAGATGGCTCAGCGGTTAAGGCACTTGCCTCCAGTGCCTAAGGCCCCCGGTTCAATTTCCCAGGACCCACATAAGCCAGACCCACAAGGTGGTGGCTCTGGCGCTCGCTCTCTCTCATTCTCTCTCTCTCTCTCTCTCTCTCTCTCTCTCTCTCTCTCTCTCTGTCTCTCATATACATATATATATATCTGCTTGAAAATGAATAAATACAATATTTTAATAAAATCTTTTAAGAAACTATGAAGTTCATTGTTTTTATTACTATGTTCATGATAAGCCACAGTTTAGTAAATTTACAAAATGAAACAAAAAGAAATGTTTTATATTGTGTCAGTACCAGTTCTTAGATCTGATACTTTTATGCATGTGTGTATGTATTGTGTATATGAGTTCATCTTATTCTTTGTAACCTATATTTGCCTTTACCAATCTGAACATTTTTCTGTTGAATTTTTTCATAACATAGCATTTTAAAAATATTTATTCATATTCAAGCAGAGAGAGAGAATGCACCAGGGCTACCACCTTATTGGCTTATGTGGATCCTGGGGAATTGAACCCCGGGCCTTAGGCACTGGAGGCAAGTGCCTTAACTGCTGAGCCATCTCTCCAGCCCATGACATAGCATTTAAATGACTGTATTACATGCACTACTACTTAATGTAGTTTGACTAGCTTACTCTGGATTTTTTTCATGGTTCTTTGCTATCTGTATCTTTGTGGATATAGTTATTTCCTGAGGCTGCATTTCTAAAGTAGTTCCTCTAAGGGAAAGTCAAACAAGCATCTTCATAAAGAGAGGAGGAAGAGGGCTATATCATCTCAGCAGGGCTACATGAGATTGAAGACCGTATGTCTATAATTGAGAGTGGCTTAATTACATACTGTTTTGATTTCATGTCATTGAATTCACTTTTGTAATTTAGAATTCTGGCATTAACAAACAGGTAAAATCAAATATGGACTTACAATATATCTGAGAAGAAAATTGGCCAAAGAAAATAAGTGGCAATTTCCTAGAATAAATCCAAAGTCAATAATTTAAAAATATACACTCAGCTTTTCTAGAGTTCAGAGAAGCCACAAGCTGGGGAGATAGTTAAGTGGTTAAGGGTGCTTGCTTAAAAGCTTCCCGATCTGGGTTAATTCCTCAGACACCTGCGTAAAGCTGGACAGGCAATAGTTTGCAGCAGCAAGATACCTTGGTGTGCCCATACACATACACACAAAAAACAAAATCAAAGAAACTGCAAACCAAACTGATAAAAACATTTTTAACTTATGTGATTAAGGCTAGGTTTTACTAGTAGAGTATATGTTAAGTATAACCTTAATATATAGTCATTATATAATTATAATTTTAATTATCTTGATAAACATTGGCTCACAAACCTTATTATTGGGTACTCATCCTAAGAAATTAAACAAAAGTGTTCACAAAGATATGCATACAAAAATATTTAATTGCAGATATTCATAAATAACCTAATAATGTCCAGTAGTGAAGAATTGATTAAATTATAGTATATCTTTAAAATAATAGTATTATGATTTTTTCTTTTAAATACCAGTGCAGAGTAATTTACAGAAGAAAAAAATAGTTACAAAGTATACTAAGTATTATTTTTAAATATAATTTTAAATATTTTAAAATATCTTGAACAAATGGATTCTGTTGAAAGTTATTAATTGTTGTAAGTAAGATGTTTGGGATTTCTCTTTTCAGGAATTAGTTGAAAATAACAAATAGGGTGGGAAGGAGCTAGTTTCCATGTAGAAGATTTTTAAAAATCTTACAGCTATATCTTAAGGTTTTGAATAGGTACAATAAAGATTTCAAAGAATATTAGCTTAGAAATATTTACTAAATACTAAATAATATGAAGAATTTAATGTATTTATAAATCAGCAATTCTGCTTTTGCTTTTTATTTTAGTTACATATGCTTTCCAAGATTGGACCTTAAGCTTTTTGACAGACCACAGGAGTTGAAACTTTGTGTTAGTAGACACCCTACTGGGAATAGCATTACAAGCAGTCCTTCCCTCATGGCTAAAAGAACGAAACAGGTCAGATATTCTTCATCTAATACATGGGAATAGAAAATGTAAAGTATGTCTATGTGATACGCAGTGTGTAGTACAGAACTATCATTTTTGGCATCCATTTGCAGATCCATTGTGGCTGTTACTGAGTTTACCTAGATTTCCTGCAAGCTTATTTGATGTTAAGACTGTTGTTTTTGAGTACTCATATTTATGCTTAATTTAAGAGAAGACTGGAGAACCAAATACTTAAAAAAATACATTGAGATGTCACATTCCACCCAATTGTACTTAATGAGTTCATTTCAGTGCCTTCCCCACATCCTCAGTGGCTTTATTTTTTATTTATTTGTATTTATTACCACCACCAGTGGCTTTTAATGTGTTTGCAGGGTTGTGTAACCACCATCACAATTAGTTTCAGAAACTTAAATCACCCCAGAAAGAAAGCCCACGTCTTTTAGCCATTAGCTACCTCAGTCTGTGTACCCCACAGCCATGGTAACTACCAATCTATCTATGTTCTGTCTCTACAGATGCCACACCATGTGTATATTCTAGGTATTTCATATAAACAGGATCATAAAATGTGCATTTCTTTGTGATTGTCTTTGTTCACCTTAGCATAATTTTTCCAGGGATGTCCATTTTTTAGCATGTATTATTAATACTTCATTTTGACTGAATAATATTCCTTTGTATAGACATACCATGGTTTGCCAATTCATGGGCATGTAGATGGTTCTTGCTTTTTGACTGTATGAATCTGCAAGCATTTGTATACAAGTATTATGTTGGATATGTTTTCATTTCTCTTGGTTATATCTAGAAGAATTAGTATATGATAAGTACATGATAACCCAGTAGAAAATGCCAGACTTCCAAAATAGGCACATCATTCTATATTTCCACAAACACTGTATGAGAGTCCACATTTCATGGTATCCTTGTCAGTTCTTATTATTACCACCTGGTAGATAGGAAGTGATACCTCACTATAGCTTTGATTTTTTTCATTTCTCAGGTGGCTTATGTAACTATATCTTATAGCACATATTACATTCTAAAGGGAGCATACACTGAGACACAAGAGCAAGAAGCTTAGTATGCATAGTGAAAACACTGCAGTTCATTATATACTGTACTGAGTTTCTAGAGCAACAGAGTCTTCTCTCAGCTCTCCGTGGGCTTATCCCAGGAACGAGGGTGCTGGACTCTCAGTGGCTACCACATCTCTGCTGAGTCAGTGGCTCCACATTCTTTGTCAAACTCCAAAAATGAATCTCACGAATAACCAAGGTTAAGTTTAAAAGAGAAACTTTATTATATAGAAAGCATGTTTAGAGAAAAAGATATTGTTTCGAGGTAGGGTCTCACTCTAGGCCAGGCTGCTGGAATTTGCTCTGTAGTCTCAAGCTGACCTCAAACTCACTACGATCCTTCTATCTCTGCCCCTTGAATGCATGTTGGAATTTGTTTTCAGGGACTATAGATACTCTTGCTTGTATGGGCCTGTGACACTGATTAACTGCATATAAAACATGGCTACCTTATTCCTAATTCATTTCAATACAGTAGCCTTTAATATGAGCTGAGGTGTTTCCAGCAGCAGTGATAGGTGGTGTGTGGCATGAGGGCATGTGTAGTGCAGAGGGCATGTGATTTGTGTTCAGAACCAAGGCTGCAGTGATGTGTCACAATGCAGCATGGGTGAGCACTGCCAGAAGACCTTGGATCCATTACACGTCTGATTTTGAATTATTGTTTGGTTGGTGCATATATAGAAACCTTTTACTGTTGCCAAATTTTTCATGACCCCTTTCCCATTGGCATAAACAAATATCTAACCAGAAGCAATTTAGGGAAGGAAAGAATTTATTTTGGTTTACAGTTTCAGAGGGTAGAGTTGCTCTGGTGGAACACTCCTTTAATCTCAGCACTTAGTAGGCGGAGGTGGGAGGGTTGCTGTGAATTTGAGGCCAGCCTGGGTCAACAGGATGAGTTCCAGGTCAGCCTGGGTTAGAGGGGACCCTACCTCAGAAAAAAAAAAAAAAATCAAAGGATAGAGTCCATCCTGGAGGGAAGGCAGATAGGCTGAAAGGGAGTAGAACTTGGCTGCATTGGGTTCATAGAAAGCAACAGAAGGGATGCAGGCTAAGATCACCTCCAGTAATCCACTTCCTTCAGCAAGGCTCCACCTCCTGGAGATTCCACAGCCTTTCCAGATAGTGCCACCAGCAGAGGAACAAGTATTCAAACATGAGCCTGTGCAAAACATTTTATATTCAGACCACAACAACATGATCCCACATGGGGTCATGACTCACAGCTTAAGAAGCTGGACTGTAAACCAAAATTCATGGAACCAGGTAGCACTAAGTAAGAATTCACCCATAGAAGTAAAACAGTGAAATGCTTGATTGTATGTCACCCAGATTTTACTTTAAATTTTTTCCTTTCCTTTTCATTTCTTTCCACTCTAATGGATTTTTAGTAAATACATTAATGTTTTATTCTCGTTCTAGGAGATAAAAACAGCACATAAATTGGCGAAGAGATGTCGTACAAATCCTCTACAATGGGCCAAGTGTCTGTTCAGTCATTGTTACAGTTTGTGGTTTATTTGTCTCCCAGCCTATGTTAGAGTTTCTCATCCTAAGGTCAGAGCACTACAGCATGCATATGATGTACTAATTAAGATGAGGAAGACAGATGTGGATCCACTAGATGAGGCAAGTATAAGACACTCGGTTATCTTTATAAATTGGCTTTATTTTTTTGTGGCAGGGTCTCTGTCTCTAGCCCAGGCTGACCTAGAATTCATAGCAAAAGATCAAATAATTGTTCATAAGTTTATGGAAATAACTGAGTGTAAGATGGAGCTGGGGAACTAGCTTAGCAATTAAAGGTACATGCCTGCACAGACTGCCTGCTTGGGTTTGATTCTCCAGTCCCCACATAGAACCAGACATACAAAGTGACACACATGTCTGGAGTTTGTGGTAAGAGGCTCTGGCACACCCATATTTGCTCTTTGTCTCTGTCTTTATATCTCAGATAAGTAAATAAATATTAGAAACAAAGTCTCTGTAAGTCACAGATAGATTAATATGCAAATTACTAATGCTTTGATTGCTTTTTTTTTAGGTGTGCTATAGAGTAGTAATGCAGCTTTGTGGACTTTGGGGTCATCCTGTTTTAGCAGTGAGAGTCTTATTCGAAATGAAAACTGCTAAAATAAAGCCAAATGCTATTACTTATGGTTATTATAATAAGGTAAGTAGGAGTACTGTCACTTATAAGAATAATATTTTTTAAAATACTTTATTCCTTTTCAAGCAGAGAGAAAGAGAGAGAGAGAGAGAGAGACAGAGAGAGAAAATGCACCAGGGCTACCACCTTGTGGTCTGGCTTATGTGGGTCCTGGGGAATTGAACCCAGGGCCTTAGGCACTGGAGGCAAGTGCCTTAATTGGTGAGCCATCTCTCCAGCCCAAGAATAATATTTTAATATCTTTTATTATTTCTAAAACTTCTAAGAGGAGGTTCGGGGGTGAGATGGCTTAACAGTCAAGATGCTTTCCTCCAAAGCCTACCGACTTAAGTTCAATTCCCCATTACTCACGTAAAGCCAGATGTACAAAGTGGTACATGCATCTGGAGTTCATTTGCAGCAGCTGGAGGCCCTGGTGTACCCATTCTCTCTGTTTCCCTCTCCCTCTCCTTTTCCCTCTCTTCTCTCTCTGCTTGCAAATAAATATTTTTATTTATTCATTTTCAAGCAGAGAGAGAGAGAGAGAGAGAGAGAGAGAGAGAGAGAGAGAGAGAGAGAGAGAGAGAGAGAGAATGCACCAGGGCCACCACCTTGTGGGTCTGGTTTATGTGGGTCCTGGGGAATTGAACCCGGGGCCTTAGGCACTGGAGGCAAGTGCCTTAACCGCTGAGCCATCTCTCCAGCCCAATAAATATTTTTAAAAAGAAGAGGTTTGGGGGCTGGGGAGTTGCCTCAGTGGTTAAAGGCACTTGCTTGAAAAGCCTGCTGGCCTAGGTTCAATGCCCTAGCACCTGTGTAAAGCTAGGTACATGTGTCGAGTTTGTTTTCAGTGGTAAAAGACCCATCTATACACATACACACACCCATGCAAGTAAATAAAAATAAAGGCTGTGGGGTGAGGCATAATTCTTCCCTCCTCATCATTGAAGCACATTGTATATATTATCTGCAACATATTTTGAAACATCTTTATGTTGTAGAATGGCTTGATTGAGCTAATTAACATATGTATTCACTAATTTTTTTAGTGAGAACAGTTAATATCTACTTTTACCAATGTATTTTCAAAATATAGTACAGTTTTTTTTGTTTTTTTTTAAATATAGTACAGTTTTATTAACTGTATTTACCATGTTGAACAATACATCTCTTAATTTTATTCTTCCAATTTGTATTAGTCAGATTCTCTAAAAGGACAGAACCAATAGAATATATTGGGCTGGAGAAATGGCTCAACAATTAAAGGCATTTGCTCGGGGAATTGGGGGTAACAACTCACTGTTTGCCCACTAAATAATGTAACTCATTATGGACAATAAAAAAAAAATAAATAAATAAAATAAAGGCATTTGCTTTCAGGCTGAATTCGATTCCCCAGTACCCATGTAAAGCTAGATACACAAAGTGGCATATTGGGATTTGATTTGCAGTGGCAAGAGGCTCTGGCATACCCATACTTCTGTCATACACTCTCTCTCTTCTTCTCACTCAAATAAATAATATTTTATATATAAAAAAAGAATTAAGCTAGGTGTGGTGTCACACACCTTTAATCCCAGCACTTGGAAGGCAGAGGTTACGAGGGGTACTGTGAGTTTGAGGCCTACCTGAGACTACACAGTGAATTCCAGCTGGGCTAGAGTGAGACCCTACCTTGACAAAAACCAAAACATAGCAAAAAAGAATATCATAGAGTGAATTTATTAGATTGGCTTACACAATATAGGCTTGGTGAGTTAACTATGGCTGTGTATAGTTTGGAGAAGCTTAGAAGCTGGTAGCTGCTTGTTTCATGAGGCTGGATGCCTCTGCAGTCCCAGTCTGGCGCTGAAGGCCTGGGGGATTCCTGCAGAGCTGCTGAAGAATCTGGGTTCCATGTCTGGGAAAGATGGCAGCAATAGGGTCCATGCACTCACTACCATGTAGCAAGGCCAGAAAGGACTCTGTTTTCATGGCGGCTGGCCACTGTAGGGGAGAATTTTCTCCTGTCAGTTAATCCTTCCCTCACCAATCTGCCCCAAGAGCTGTGTCTTACTTGTTCATGATCTAGTCAAGTTGATAATGGGAATTAATCTGCACACTGTCTGAGTCTTTGTATCCTTTGAACCCAAATCTCCTTAACTGTCCCCAGTCTCTGTAGGCACTACTATAATCTTTTGTGAACTTAACATTTTTAGATTCCACATTTAAGTAATCTGGCATGTCTTACTTTTTTCACTTAATGTAATGTCCTCAGTGGCCCACTGTGTTGTTGCAAGTGACAGGATTTTTAAAAAGCTGAATAGTGTTCCATTGTGCATATTGCCCTTAGGTATTCTTCATAGATGAACATGTAGGTTGGTTCCACATCTTGGCTGTTGTAAAGAATGCTGCAGTGAATATGGGAATGCAAGAGATAGTAATTTCATAGTGGTGGAATTGCTAGGTTATGTGGTAGTTGAAAACTGGGTGTGGGGTAGCCGGGCATGGTGGCTCA
>PVHP010039525.1:0-16330 GCA_004024765.1 Zapus hudsonius | reverse complement strand
AGAGAGAGAGAGAGAGAGAGAGAGAGAATGGGCATGCCAGTGCCTCCAGCCACTGCAAATGAACTCCAGACACATGAGCCACCTTGTGCATCTGGCTTTACATGGGCACTGGGAAATTGAACTCAAGTCCCTCTGCCCTGCAGGCAAATGCCTTAACCACTAAGCCATCTCTCCAGCCCTAGCTCTTCCGCTCTTCCAGTTTCATTCCTTGAGATGGAGTCTCTAACTGAGCCTGGAGATCCCTGGTGATTTTTGTTTGTTGGTTGGTTGGTTTTGATTTTGTCAAACTGGCTGACCCAACAATTCTATGCCTACCCTCCTAGGACCTGGGTTGCAGACATGCACAGCCATGCCTGGCTATAACGTGGTGATGGCAATGAAGTCATGTGCTCGTTCTTGCACAGCCTGAGCTCTTACCCTCCAAGTCATCGTCCCAGCCCAATAACTTTTACATTTAACAATTTTTTTAATCTATTTTGTAGTACTATGGCTTGAATGCAGTGCCTCACACATGCTAGGCAAGCTCTTTACCAGAGTTTATCTTGCACTCTCTAACTAAATGATTTGCCCACAGATCCCTTGGTCATAAAACGACAGAATAATATTTTGCATATAATTATCCAGCAACCAATAACTGAATTTAAATAAAGCTGAAATATCTGCAGAAGGTACAATTTTAGACAACTACTAAATTAGATCACTACTATATATTTTTACTTTTTGATTCAAATTTTTTTTTTCTCCAAGGAAGGGTCTCACTCTAACCCAAGCTGACCTGGAACTTACTCTGTAGTCCCAGGCTGGCCCCAAACTCAGCAATCCTCCTACCTCTGCCTCCCAAAAGCTGGGCTTAAAGGCATGCACCACCATGCCTGGATTGATTGATTTCAAAAACAAAAAGTCCAGGGCTGGAGAGATTGCTTAATGGTTAACTCACTTGCCTGCAATATCCAACAACTAAGATTCAATGGTTCAATTCCCCATAAAGCCAGATGCACAAAGTGGCTCATGCATATGGAGTTCCTTTGCAGTGGCTAGAAGACCTGGCACACCCATGCACCCATATTTTCTTTCTCTCTCTCTCTCCCTCTCTTCCTCTCTCTCTCTCTCTCTCTCTCTCTCTCTCTCTCTCTCTCTCTCTCTCTCTCTGTCCTAGCAAATAAATAAACTCTTTAAACATTTTTTAACCCCAGATTCAGTTAAAAGTTTTTAATGTAGGGCTGAGGAGATGGCTCAGCAGTAAAGGTGTGTCATGGTTTGATCCAGGTGTCCCCCACAAACAATTGAATGTGTTCTGATAGATCGATCCTCAGCTGATGGCAGTTTGGGTTTTACAACCTCGATGAAGTTGTGTTGTCGGGAGCGGGCTTATAGGGTTATAAGCCAGCTTCCCCTTGCCAGTGTTTGGCACACTTCCTGCCGCTGTTTGCAGCGCTGTGGCAGAGGTGATGTCCAGCCCTCTGCTCATGCCATCGTTTTCCCTGCCAGAATGGAGTCTCCCCTCTAGTCCGTAAGCCAAATAAACCCATTCCTCCACAAGCCGCTTTGTTTGGGTTCTTTCTGCGCAGCAACTAGAATGCTGAGGTGCTTGCATGCAAACCTAATGACCTGGGTTTGATTTGTCAGTACCACAGTAAAGCCAGGCACAGTGGCACACACAGCTGAAGTTCCTTTGCAGCAGCTGGAGGCCCTGGCATGCCCATTCCGTGTGTGTGTACCTCTCTTCTCTCTCTGCTTGCAAATAAATAAATAAAAATATTTTTCTAAAAAAATTCCCAAAGAATAACTAACTTTTATGTAAAATACATTAATTTATTAAAAAGAAATCACAGGCTGGAGAGATAGCTCAGCGGTTAAGGTGCTTGCCTGCAAAGCCTAACAACCAGGGTTCGATTCCCCAGTACCCATGTAAAGCCAGATACACAGTAGCACATGCATCTGGAGTTTGCAGTGGCTGGAAGCCTTGGTGTGCCCATTCTGGCTGTCTGTCTCTCTTCTCTTTGTCTCTCTCTACGTGCTACGGGCACCATGTAGAGGTCAGAGGGCAACTTTGGGTGTCAGTCCTCACCTTCCTCCTGTTGGAGTCAGGGTTTCCCATTTCATTGTTCAGCACTGTGATCATCATGCCAGCTGCCCTGTGAAATGCCAGGAGATGCTCTACCTCCCTCCTTGCCCTGGGCATGATGGGACTGCAGACAGAGCTGGAACAGCTGGCTTTTCATGGGTACTGGGGACACATGGTTGGACAAGATCTTCATCCACTGAGTCACCTCCCAGCCCACATTTGGGGTTTTACTAGAGTAATATTGGGGATTCACTTTTAAGCTTTTTGTTTTTTTTTCTTTTTAAATGTTTTACGAGACCAAGTTTCATTATGTAGCACAGACTGGCCTCGAACTCCCAGTCACCTCCCAAGTGCTAGAATTATAGTCCTGTGCCACAATGCATGACAAGACAAAAATTAGAAAGAGATGCCAGGGTGGAGATTGCAAAGTGTTAGAGAATCCAGATGGACGATATCCAAGAATGAGGGGGGCCCCTGAGAAAGGTGAGAAGTTGGGAAGCAATGTCCTGGTCCACATGGGCAGGTTCTGGGAGCAGCTACGCCTCAGCCTTCAACTGTACCCTGAACAATGAACCATACATGCTCATTCTTTTCGTGGGAAATCGATAATCTAAGTGACCATTTAAGATGTCTTGATTTGTTTTAATGTTATAAGTTAACTCAATCTCTAGAAAACACTGCAGTGTAAACAAAATACACCCACAGCTGTAGCTCATCCCCAGGCTACCAATTTTCTAATGAAAAATGCGAAACTGGCAGCTTAACCAGCTTTAAGAAGTCAAGAAAATATGCTTTATTCTGCGATTCTTTTCCTTCCCTAAAATGTGATGTTCTGGAAAAATCCAGATACACTGACATCATATAATTAACTACATGTGGTTTAATGAGAAAAGTAGCATAATTAGAGTAGGTAGTTGGGGAGTGGCCTGACCTCTTGGAGTAGTCCTAGATTTTGAATCAAGGCCAAAGATACTGTCACCCAGATGCCTGTTGACTAACTGTACAACAGATTTATTTAACCACTAGCAAACCACATTTCCTTTCCAGGGCAGTAAGTTAGAAGATTATTTGTCTCCCAGAATTACAAAGAGAGGAAATACTTCTTCCCCTACTCAGGGCAGCTGCAATCAGTTCTCCCGGACAAATCATAAAACCTGGAGGATTCAGACCACGGAGCCCAGAAGACTTGGCTGCCCACCCTCCAGCCAGCCTCCCCCATCCACAGGCACAGGCACCCGCACCTTCCAGAGGTGAGTGTTTATTCGTCCCCCCATCAAACTTCACCCACCCACCCCTTCACACCCAGGCAAGTGAGTCAGGCTGACTGTAGGTAAGTAAATCAATTTAAATCCTTTTATCTAGATCTCATTTGAATTGGCATTTGGCTTATTGTGAAAGTTTATTCAAATTAGCAAGAAAATAGAAGCTGTTCTCCACATTTCCAAGGGGAATTAAAGCCTTGTGTATCTCAGTGAAGATGTAGAGGCTGTCATCTAAGAGACTCCCCCGCACCCCCCACCCTCCTCTAGGTGCATTTCCGACAGGGGGTGATATAGAATTAAAAGAAAGAATTTAGACAAGGCTTTGTCCTAGGCAGCCTTTAAGAATCCTCTGGATTAAGTGGCTTGAACACCCCCAGTATGGCCTGGTTGCCATGGCTCTTGCTGTGAACCCCCAGAGCTACTGAGTTTGTGACTGTAAATCTATTCCCATCCTTGGGAAAAGCTTCCTGTGCATCCAGCCTAGCTGTGCAACCTAATAACCCCCCCACCCCAAACCTCATCCCTAACCCTGCCTACCTTGAAGAACCGAGAGGTCCTGACAAAGGAGGTAGTTATCACCCTGTGCTAACAGAGGAAGACAGAGAAAAGAATTTTAAAGTGAGTCCCTTTTTCACAAACTTGTTTGTGAGAAAATGGTCCGTTTTTTTATGAGGTAGGGTCTAGTCCAGGCTGACCTGGAATTCACTATGTAGCCTCAGGGTGGCCTCGAGCTCACAGTGATCCTCCTACTCTGCCTCCAGAGTGTTGGGATTAAAGGTGTGCACCACAACAATGCACTGGTCTTTTTTTTTTTTTTAATATTTTATTTATTCATTTTCAAGCAGAGAGAGAGAGAGAGAGAGAGAGAGAGAGAGAGAGAGAGAGAGAGAGCGCGCACCAGGGCCACCACCTTGTGGGTCTGGCTTATGTGGGTCCTGGAATTGAACCGGGGGCCTTGGGCACTGGAGGCAAGTGCCTTAACCCCTGAGCCATCTCTCCAGCCTTTTTTTTTTAATCTATTTATTTGCAAGCAGAGAGATAGAGTGAGAGAGAATGGGCTCCATAGATCATCTAGCTGCTGCAAACAAGGTCCAGATGCATGTGCCACTTTATGCATTTGACTTTATTGGAGAATAGAACTCAGGGCATTAGGCTCTGCAGGCTTTTGTTTTTCAAAATTTGCAAACAGCAACAAGATTAGACATGATTTTTAATAAAAATGAACATGACTGCTGGGTGTGGTGGCACATGCCTTTAATCCCAGCCCTTGTGATGCAGTGGTAGGAGGATTGCCTGAGGATAGAGTGAGTTCCTGGGCTAGAGCAAGACCCTACCTTGGAAAACTAAGTAATAATAATAAAGTAAAGAAAACTTAACATGACCAATTCTATTTTCCCTAATGTCTATTCCTGAAATTATGAGAGTATTTAGGTGTCTGTAGCAAGGGTGCTATGTTGACATCAAACAAGAAAGGGAAAAAAGAATGATACCCTTGAGCCCAACAGAGCAGAAAACAAGTACCTAACTGGAAAGGTTTTTGTTTGTTTGTTTGTTTTTTCCTTCTGGGGTTGAGGAAGGAAAGAGGATGACCCATTTAAAATTGCCCAACCCATAAATTTTAAAGCTTCATTAGATTATGACAAATTCTCTCCTTTTCTCTTTCTCTCTTTCATAGTGTGGTCTTCTAATTCTCCAACAGTAAAGCTTCATGCATCCCTAGAGGAAAACTATTTTTTTGGAATGGGAGATTCTGCTCCCCAAAATATGGTAGAGGTACTTTGCGTCTTTCCCTGAGCCAGTTGTCCCTACAGACATGTAAACACATATATGGTCCCTTGAAAAACTCCCTGAAACACTAACCCTGGCAAAGCCTCAGAGAACTCGCCAATTATTTACAAAGTAGTGAAACTGTTCTGAAGTCCTTTTATCTGACAGAAGTGACTGCCATCTCTTCCAAGGAGATGCAAAACCTAATGAGTATGCATAACCTTTTAAGAGAATCATGATCTTTGGGTTCAGGATGTCTCTGAACAAACCCCAACTATAGCACTGTAGAGGCTCTTAACAAAGATTTCTTTCTTTCTTTTTTTTTTTTTTTTTTTTTTTGGTTTTTTGAGGTAGGGTCTTGCTCTAGTCGAGGCTGACCTGGAATTCACTATGTAGTCTCAGGCTGGCCTTGAACTCATGTCGATCCTCCTACCTCTGCCTCCCGAGTGCTGGGATTAAAGGCGTGCACCACCACGCCCGGCGTTAACAAAGATTTCTGGTAAACTGATGTTACCAACTTTATCAATGACCCCTACACTCCAGTGGATGTCTGCTGTATCCTTAGTTCTCTGGGACAATAAGTAAATTATCTCTAGTATATCAAAGCAATTCACCTTCAGATACTTTTGCATAATTGATCAACTTTAAATCGTGCCTTCTTAGATAGTCAAAAGGGCCTTCATGGAAGGGCACGGTGGCACACATCTGTAGTCCCAGCTACTTGGGAGGCTGAGGCAGGAGGATCACTTGAGACCAGCCCAAGTAATATAGTGAGGGGAAAAAAAAAAAACAAAAAAACCCAAAGGTAGCTGGGCATGATTGGGGGCAGGGGATGCCTTAATCCCAGTACTCAGGAGACAGAGGTAGGAGAATCAATGTGAGTTTGAGGCCAACCTGGGACTACAGAGTGAGTTCCAGGTCAGCCTGGGCTAGAGTGAGACCCTACCTCAAAATAAATAGTACCTTTTGAAAAGTGCTTTGCCATTACCACCTGCCATGAGAATCATGCTTTCCGTTTTTCTAGGTTTGGTTCTAAACAGCAAATACAAAACTGTGTGCTTCTTAGGTAACTTTCCACGGCCTAACAATATTTAGTTTCAAATATCACACAGGGAGAGGCTAATGTTAGACCTTACAAAAGTCAAAACAGCCCTGCAGACGGAAGCTTGAGGCACGCTTACCTTCAGTCTCTATACTTCTCATCCCAGAACTTATGAGTCCTGTGCCTCAGTGCATCCAAGTGCCTGCATCTGCTACAGATGGGAGGGTGATGAGGTTTAAAAGTCAATTCTTTTGTTTCCTTAGTAAGTGACGTTCTCTCTCACTCACCCTGTATAAAGAAATAATCATTAAAAAAAGAAAAACTAAACTAATGATTCCATTTCTCTACCATCCAAACATGCTGACAGCAGTTTTTCAATCTCTCTCCTCAGGAGCCCTGTACTTGCTGTGGAGTAAAGAACTCCCCTTTGACATTCTTTTTATTCCATTTCTGCCACATTAACTGTACTTTTCATGAGCAAAGGCCTAGCCTGGCAAAAATCACTGCTTTTCCTGCCAGCTTTAGGGCACCTAACTGCCATGATTCCCAACTTAAAAACAAACAAAACAAAAACCTGTTACACAAATGGCTGAATGAAAGAACTAATTTGTACAGCACATTCATAGTTTAACTTTGTTCCTGGAATACATGAGAGGGTTTTTTTTGTTGTTGTTTTTGGTGGTTTTGTTTTTTCTTCTTCACTAAGGGCAGTGAAGAAAGAAAGAACCACATCCAAAACCTCAAATTATTCTCTCTACATTTCAAGAGCCAGATAAAAACCGTCTGAAAAGTCTGGAGGAAAAAAAAAGTGCACAATTTAGTAGTTGGAAAAACCACCCTCTCCTTCATTCTGGAGCTGAGAGGCTCCACCCAGGCATCACAATAGCGTCTCTCCTCACCGAACAGAGACTGGTAAGTGCTCGGCTATTTGTTTATCTCAAACTGACAGAAATTCGGCCCATCAGGAGATTCCAGAATGATTTATTTACAAAATAGCGTTTGGACTAGCTCCCAGCTGGGGGGAAAAAAAAGTGTGTGGGGGGGGGGACTTATGGTAGTTTACAAAATGGGTTGCAGGAAGATTCGTATTTTTTGGTCCCGTCAAAAGTGTTCAGGATTATTTGCCACTACTGAGAAATTCTAAAAACTCCAAAACGACAGAAAATCACAATGTTTCTGAGGTGGGAGTGGCAGTTAAAGAATGAGCAGTAATTTTCTCAGCTTTTACCTAGATAATAACTCATAAATTTGGATCTTAAGTAGTTGAAACCCCCAAAATAACCCATTAGTTGTGGAATGCTCCTTCGTACAGAAAGTAGAAGTGGGAATAAGAGATTTTTTTTAAAGATATTCATTGATTTTCTTTTTTTTAAACTATTTTATTTATTCATTTTCAAGCAGAGAGATACAGAGAGAGAGAGAGAGAACGAGAGAGAGAGAGAGAGAGAGAGAGAGCACGAGCGAGAGCGAGCCAGGGCCACCACCTTGTGGGTCTGATTTATGTGGGTACTGGGGAATTAAGGGGGGGGCTTAGGCACTGGAGGCAAGTGCCTTAACCACTAAGCCATCTCTCCAGCCCAAGATTTTGTTTTTTTTTTTTAATTGTACTTTTTAGATCACAAGACAGGAAAACTTGATTCATTGGCAGTCCAGGACAAAGATGATTAGTTTCTGGCTGCATGTCCTCTGTTCTGCATACATCTGGGAAATTTCGTTGTCAACTGTCCTGTAGAGTAATTGGGGGGAGGCTGGGGAGATGGCTCAGCGGTTCCAGGCTCTTGCTTGCAAAGCCTGCCGGCCTGGGTTCCATTCTCCAGTACCTATTTAAGCAAGAAGCACAACGTGGCGCTTACATCCGGAGCTTGTTTGCAGTAAGAGGCTCTAGTGCACCCATTCTCATTCTCTCTCTGCTTGCAAACAAATAAAAATATAGTTAGTTTTTTTTTTTTTTTTTGAGGATGGGGTCTCACTATAGTCTAGGCTGACCTGGACCCCACTCTGTAGCCCAGGCCGGCAATGAACTCACTGTGAGCCTCCTTCCTCCGCCTCCCGGGTGGGTGCCACCGGCTGCACATGCGAACAGTACTTATCCTCTGAGCTCCTGGGGAACCCCACGTGCCTGTGCAATCCTCCTGGGCGCGGGTCTCGGGGGGGCTGCAGCGCGCTCAGCTCCGCTCCGCGCCGCGCCATGCGGCACTACCGCGGCACCGGTGACCGCGGGCTCCACGTGCAGGGGTTCAGCACGCACCCTCCCAGGACACATGACCGGACACGTGACCAGACCCGTGCACCAACGCGCATGCACGCACTCCCTAGGCCCCGGGAGTGCACCGGGCCGCTCGGACCACCAGACAGACAGACAGAGCAGCCACCGTGCGTGCACCAGCTGCCCCCAGGAGCCGGCTGTGCAGGGCTCGGAGCCCCGGCCTCAGGCGACGGGCACGTCCATCCTGCGCCCTAACCCGGACTCAGACAGGTAGGGTGACACAGACGTGAAAATGGTTGCCAGGAAGGAGGGCATGGATGGTCCTCATGGTCCTGACAAGGCCTGCACACCCGAGGTGCCCTCGGAGACAAGCGGCCATGCGCACCCCTAAGGACCACAGACTTCTCCGTCAGCTGGAGCTGACCTTAAAGGGTGACCCGCCACATGCGGAGGGACGCTGTGGCGGGGCATCTGTATGGTGGGAGCTGGCATCTCCACATCTGCAGGCTCTCCAACCACTGGCCTCTATGCCATCCTGGAGAAGACCACCTGCCCAGTCCGGAGGCCATCTTTCAGAGGAACTGTTTCAGGAACTATCCAGAAGCTTCTTTGCCCTCACCGAAGAGCTGTCCTGAACAGTTCAAGCCAATTATCTTCCACTACTTCATCCACTGCTGAAGGAGGAGGGGAGCCTGAGGACCCGGGGAGGCCCTGGCACCTTCTCCACCTCACACTGTGTCAGCCCGCTCTGCCCACGAGAGTACATACTGAGCTGGGTGGAAGAGACGACCCTCTTGAGAGGTGACTCCCAAAGTGTGAGGAATGTCAGAGCTTGGTATCTGGTGTCGTGTTATTATTTATTTATTTATTTATTTATTTATTTATTTATTTATTTATTTATTTGCGGGAACCTTCCTGCACGCTTCTCCTGCAAGCAGCCAGACTTCTAGAAGGTGGATCTCTTTATCATCCTGGGCACAGCCTCCCTTATCAGCAAGGCACCCCTGTCTACCCCTCGCCTACTTATCAACAAGGACTACTGGCCAGACAGACCCTTTCCTGGGAATGATGATGGGCCTCGGAGGTGGCGTGGACTTTGATTCCAAGGATATAAGGATGTGGCCTGCCTGGGTGACCGTGACCAGGGCTGCCTGGCCCTCGCTGACCTCCTTGGATGGAAGAAAGAGCTAAAAGACCTTGTCTGGAGGAACATGCCAGCATAGATACCCAATGGGGTCACAGGCCCCCAGCCACTAGTACTTCCCCCAGCAAATCCCCACCTCCTACTAAGGAGGCAGCCCAGACCACAGATGGAGAGAAACCCCAGTGACCGCCACCCCCCAGCAGAACACTGCGCTCCTCTGAGACATCAGATCCCAACCAGCACTGGTCCCGACATGGAGGGCTCAGTATTCGAACCACTGTCTCCTGAAACTGGGGTGCCTTCACCCCTTCCCAGCAAATCTCGGGCTGAAGCCTAAGCAGCCATCTCTAACAGCTCACAGTCTCTAACTACCCAGGGTAAGAAGCGACCTCCCCTAACCTCTAACTGCTCCTAGGGAGCCAAGAGTACCCCTAAACTTCTAACTGTCCCAGAAAATCAGGCAAAGGACCTCCATTCTCCCTACTGATACCAGGAAGCCTGTGGCTAAATAAATCAAATGAACTTATCCTGAACAAGGGGTGAACCCTCCAAATATAACTCATACCCAGAGTGTGGGCCCCATGGGGGACTCAGAGCTTGAAGCCTCCCAACTCTGCCTTCAACCCCCTAAGTGGGTGCTGGGCCACCTTACCTCAGGACCCACTGCCCATGGGAGGATGGGCAGGAGATCTTGCTTATTGGAGACAAAGAAACAAGCCAAACCAACTGGGGAAAAAAAACCCATCATTACAGTAAGCATGAATAAACATTTGTCTCTTTTTTTTTTTTTTTTTTTTTTTTGAGGTAGGGTCTCGCTCTAGCCCAGGCTAACCTGGAATTCACTCTGTAGTCTCAGGGTGGCCTTGAACTCAAGGCGATCCTCCTACCTCTGCCTCCAGAGTGCTGGGATTAAAGGCATGGGCCACCACCCCCGGCTAACATTTGTCTCTTAAAGCCAAATTTAAAATGTATTATAAACCTGTTTCTAGCAATTCAGCATCATCCTAAAATATATCCATGTACATATGCACATTTTAAAATCAGCATACTTAATAATCATAGATTTTAGTTATGTAGTTTTTGGATACAAAACACAGAAATACAGAATGAATTAAACACATGAACACATCACAGTGGCTGACCAGCCTTAGACATATCACAAAGAACATAGACTACTATTAAAGGTTAGAGACATGAATTTTTCTTTCATATTTTGTTTACACTGTATACTAAGAGGATTGAGATGATTTTTTTTTTTTAATTTATAGCGAATGATGTTGGAAATACTGAAGGTAGAACTCAAGAGGCACATTCATGAAAAAAGATGGTCTAAACCGGGCATGGTGGCACACGCCTTTAATCCCAGCACTCTGGGAGGAAGAGGTAGGAGGATTGCCGTGAGTTCAAGGCCACCCTGAGACTACACAGTGAAGTCCAGGTCAGCCTGGGCTAGAGTGAGACCCTACCTCGATAAAACAAAAACAAAAAGATGATCTAGAGAGATGGATCAGCAATTAAAGGCGCTTGCTTACAAAGCCTACTAGCTTGGGTTTGATTCCTCATTACCCATGTAAAACCAGAGGCACAAAGTGGCACACACATCTGGAGTTCATTTGCAGTGGCAGAAGACCCTTGCATACCTATTTTCTCTCTCTCCTCCCCTCTTGTTCCCTTCTTCCCTCTCTCTCTCCCTCTCCTCTCTTCTGTCAAATATTTTTAAAAGTGGAATAGAAAAGAAAAAATATTTTTAAAAAGTAGAATAGGATATGGAGGAGAAAGTATGAGGTGGCTGTGATCACCTTCTGGGGCTTAGACAAAGTGTGTGGGCTATAATGGAGTGGCTGATATCTCAGATTATAAGGTCAATTAGTGACTCATGCTGGGATGTGTGAAGTGAGTCAAGCGTGGGTGTCAATCTGACATGGAAGGATGAATCAGAATGATGGGTTAGCCAGGAGAGATGGATTGTCACCCGTGATTGGTGGACAAGGTCCTGGTCCAGTAGGGGAAAGACCAAAACGGAGTGCTCAAAAGCAATTTCATCAAAAGAGCAAGTAAGTGAGGGTTAGGGGGACTAGACTGCAGACCTCCAGGTAGCTCTCCATGCTAGGAACTGGGAGGAGGCATGAGTAGTGGCCTCTCCTGCATTCAGGAGCTTCCTCGATGTCTACAGACCCCTCCTGGAGGCTTTGAAACTTTTTTTTTTTCCCATTTATTTGTTTTGTTTTTTAAGGTAAGATCTCACTCTAGCCCAGGCTGACCTATAATTCACTATGTAGTCTCATGGTGACCTCAAACTCACGGTGATCCTCCTACCTCTGCCTCCCAAGTGCTGGGATCAAAGGTGTGCACCACCACGCCTGGCACTGCAACTTGTTTAGAATCTCAGGGGCAGATTGTAACATAAACTATAAGTGATTAAAAAGTTTGGCCCTCAGGGAATTTGGGGTCTAGAGATATTTATATATTTATTTGCACACACAGAGAGACAAGTGAGTATGGGCATGCCAGGGCCTCCTACCACTACAAATAAACTCCAGATACATGTGCTACTTTGTGCATCTGGCTTTAAGTGGGTACTGGAGAATTGAACCTGGGCTAGCCGGCTTTGCAAGCAAGTACCTTTTACCACTGAGCCATCTCCTCAGCTCTAGATTAATGTATTTCAACATGGCCTCTGTAAAGTGAGATAAAAAGGGCCAGGAGGTAATTGGCTGTATTATCAGCCTGTTTATTCCTGTAAGAAACAGTTGATCTCTTTGGGAAAGAAGTCCAATTAGGGTCCTGCCTGAGAACCACCATGATGACTACTGCATACTGGGCTGCCATCTGACTGTGGAGTTCAGCAGTGTGAGAGCTTCAGCTGACCCCCAACGTGTTCCTTTTCATCCAGTTTAAGGGCAGACATTAGCAAAATGTAAATATCAGAGCCTATCAGGTTAAACACTGGGCAGTAAGTCAGAACTGGTTCTTGGCTAAGAGGAGGAACCTGAGTGGAAGAGCAGAAGTGACTAAGAGAGGGCTGAGAGTAGAGGTAGAATACCTGAGCATAGGAGACTTCCTGCCGTTTGTCATTCCAGTTTCTGAAGTCATCAAGGTCTTTAAGAATTTGGAAATCAAATGTACCTCTTTCAGGTCAGTGGGAATCCAATTTATATTGTGGCCAGATTGTATTGCAATTAAAAAAATGATACACTTGATCTTTATGTTTCCTTTTAAGGCCAGGGTTAGCTAGGAGACAGCACATCAGGGAAGCTGGTGGGATTTTGGAAATTTGAGAACCCATGAATGGTGAGAAGTGTGGGGTTATCTGACTGAGCATCAGGCAACCATGATCTGAATACAGATGCCAGAAGGGTTTCGGCACCAAATGTTAGGAAAAGGCAGGGAATGAGCAAAAAAAATGAAACAAGAGGAAAGATACTCTCAACAGATTTATTCAGGAAAGGCCAAGAAGGGTTTTGGCCTGACAGGTCAAGAGCAACTTCTCTTATGGACTAGGGAGTTCTTATAGGGACAGTGGGGCCATTGGAATCATTCTATTGTAGGGCATTCTGTTTTGGGGGGCCTGGGGCTCTTTAGGGAAATAATAATTAGATAGGTGGTCTGGACCACTTCAGGGGAAAAGCAGTTTGATAGGTGAGTTGGATCATTTCAGGGAAACAGCAATTCATACATTGTTTTGCAACTGAGATAGGTAGCCTGGACCACTTCTGGGAAACAGAAACTCACCCATATTAAGATGGCATTCAGCAGCCTGGACTAGAGCCAGACCCTACCTCAAAAAACCAAAAAAAAGATGGCATTCAGGGTTCAAAAATGGGGACATTCTGCTTCCAACGGTGCTGAGGATCAGATCCGTACATACACATTTCAATTGTCTGCAACCTAACACTGCACTAAAAAGTTAAAGAACCATGAATTTGTGAATTTTTTTCCTAAACAATTACTACAGTCACTTTCTAGCCTAAAAGTTGGAGAGAGATTTTCCTCAAGAGGATATCAAGTATCAGCACCTTCAAATGTCAGTAAGCTGTTAATTCACAATTTAATACCATATACCCGGCATGCTCAAATTTTGACTTGTTCACAGCATATTACCATAAGCTTATTAGGAAAATTGGACGCCCACAACCAAAGATGTGGCAGAACACATGGGATTATGACAGCAGGAGCCAAGAGCAAGTAGCATTTTTCTTTAGGAAAAAAATTCTCCTAAAACAGTATGGGAGTACAATTGATTTAAAATGTTCAAGACATTTTAATTACAGCACTGTGGTTTCTAATTGCCATGTAAGAATGTTATTCTTTTGGTTTAATAGTCACCTGACAGACTCCCCCTACCCCCCCCAACCTGTTTTGGTTCTATTTTGTTTTAGGCTTTTTTGTTTTGGTTTTGTTTTTTCGAGGTAGGGTCTCACTCTAGCCCAGGCTGACCTGGAATTCACTATGTAGTCTCAGGGTCATCTTGAACTCACAGCAATCCTCCTACCTCTGCCTCCCGAGTGCTGGGATTAAAGTGGTGCACCACCATGCTTGGCTTTGTTTTAGGCTTTTATCTAACCATGGTCCCTAGTGTCAATCTCTGGTCAATAAGAGGACATGGGAAATGGCAACAGACCTGGCACCCAAAGCTGCCTCTGAGACAGCTCTTCACCTTCCCCTTCACCTTCCAACACCTTGTTTGCTGTTAGGGATCAAACCCACAGCTTTGTGCGCTCTAGGGTGTACGCTATAACTGAGACACAGCCTCACTCCCATCTTTCTTGAAGGGAAACCCTCAGAATGACTTGTATCTCCAGGTGGTTGAATTATTTCCTGTCTTTTCTGTGCTATCCTTGGGGACAGGTGACACCAAGTGGTCCCTGTTGTGAGCAGTGGCCTCCATTTTGATTTCTTCCTGTCCCTGTTTGTAGCCAGCAGCCTTCCTGTCTAACAGCCCTCCTTATGGTCAGAGATCCAAGGAAGACCTCAAATAGACATCACAGGTGTCAGTCCTATTTCTTCTGTGGTGCCGCCATTGGTTTCTCCTTGGGAGATTAATGTCCTTATGGTGGTTAAGAGCATAGTCCTAGACAGGGAGGGAGATCAATGGTAGAGTGTTTCCTAGTGCACATGACGACCTTGGCTTGATCTCCATCACAGGTAAGAAGGCCAAGGGGATGACCATTTATCCATTTGCTGAGTGTATACCACAAGCCTGTAATCCAGAAACTCAGGAGGAGGAAAAGGGGAGGAGAGTGAGTTTGAGGCCAGGTTGGGCTACAGAGTGAGAGCCTATCTCCAGAGGAATAAAAGTTAGTGCAATATGACTTTCTGCTCAGTGCTCACAGTAGGCAATGCCACGTTGATCCTTTGCTATGAGAATTAATGTTCTTTCTTTTCTTTTTTTGAGGTAGGGTCTCACTGACCTGGCATTCACTATGTGGTCTCAAGGTGGCCAGGATTCTCTTACCTCTGCCTCCCAAGTGCTGGGATTAAACATGTGTGCTACCATGCCCGGCAAGAATTAATTTTCTGAGCTGAAGAGATTTCTCAGTGGTTAATTCACTTGCCTCCAAAGCCTAAGGACATGGTTTAACTCTCCAGTACCCATGTAAAGCCAGATGCACAAGGTGGTACATGTGTCTGGAGTTCATTTGCAATGGCTAAGAGGCCCTGGTGCACCTATTCTCTCTCTCTCTCTCTCTCTCTCTCTATATATATATATATGCTGCTCTCTCTCATAAATATTTAACTTTTTCTGAAAAAAATAATTTTCTATATACCTTCAGCCCTTCACCTCATTTTTTTTTCCCCTTTGGTTTTTCGAGGTAGGGTCTCGCTCTAGTCGAGACTGACCTGGAATTCACTATGTAGTCTCAGGGTGGCCTTGAACTCACAGGGATCCTCCTACCTCTGCCTCCTGAGTGCTGGGATTAAAGGCGTGGACCACCACGCCCGGCCCTTCACCTCATTTTTGGTGAGATAAATATCTGGAGCCCTAATCCAAGCTCAGTGGCTGTCCTGGTGTGAGTTGGCATGGGCCCTCTTTCCCTGACCAGTCTGGGCATATCTGTGCTATGTTCTTGTTAGGCCAGAGGTACAGGTCATTTTCTCCCTTACAAGGATGGCAATGGCGACACTTGGGGGTGGAGAAGGCATGTCACAGGCAGCTGAGGTGCACCCCTGTGGTGCAGGGTGCTGTGAAGGGGCTTGTGGGAGAGGCACACAGGCGGTCAAGGGCAAACCAGAATTTGTTTTGCTCCACATACCCTGTGGGCTGTGTTGGGACAGAGTTCCAGGGAAAGTGGTCATGGATGTTAGTGTGTTTTCATCTGGACATTTCTGTGTCTTGTTCTAATGGCTAAATGGGGGCTTGTGACTAAGTGCCCTTCACTGGGGGAACTTGTTTTTATAGGTGATCTTTGGTTTTTGATGGGATTATACCTCAATAAACACATTGTATACCGAAAATACCTTAATTGAGAACAAATTGAATACACCTCACTGACTGAGCATGGTTGCTTAGCAACAAGCGCTTTGCAGCCTATGCTTTTCTGCTGTGATTGCTTGGCTGAGAGCTGCGGCTGGAAGCTCTGCCCAGCAACTGAAGTGTTTGTCACAGTGCTTCACCAGCCCAGAAAAGACAAAAACTCAGAACACGAAATATGCTTTCTACTGTTATGCGAATGGCTTCCTCACCAACATAAAGCCGAAATGCTGAAGTTGATCGCCTACATCTGTCTGGGTGTGTCTGTAGTGGCTGACACCCTGTGACCCTGTCTTTTGTCCAGCTTATTCCTAGTATGATCGACACTGTCCCTGCGAGCCTCGAGTGGGAGGAGAGTCAGGTTCAAGTGTG
>PVHP010039524.1:0-16320 GCA_004024765.1 Zapus hudsonius | reverse complement strand
GATAAAAAAAATGGATGAGGCAGACCTGAGAAGTTCCAGGCCTGTAATCTCAGCATTTATGAGGTATAAGCAGGAAGATAATGAGTTCAAGGTCATCTGGACAAGGATAATAAACTCAAGGCCAGTCTGGTCTAGATGAGATACTGGAAGGAAGGAAGGAAGGAAGGAAGGAAGGAAGGAAGGAAGGAAGGAAGGAAGGAAGGAAGGAAGGAAGGGAGGAAGGGAGGGAGGGAAGGAGGGAGGAAAGGAGGGGAGAGAATCTTATATTCATACGTGAAATTCACTATGCATCTGTTTACTGTTTAAAATTTGTTCAAATAGGTCATGAAGGTAGGAATTTTGGCTAATCCTAATCATTTTAGCTCAGAGCCAAGACACACTATAGGTATCACTTTCTTTGTTCCCTTCCTTCCTTCCTTCCTTCCTTCCTTCCTTCCTTCCTTCCTTCCTTCTTTCCTTCTTTCCTTCCTTTCTTCCTTTCTTTTTTTTTTTCCAGGGTAGGTTCTCACTCTAGCCCAGGCTGACTTAGAATTCACTAGGTCTTCTTAGGGTGCCTCGAACTCTCTGTGATCCTCCTACCTCTGCCTCCCAAATGCTGGGATTAAAGGTGTGCATCACCGCACCTGGCTTCTTTCTCATTCTCCTTTTCTCCCTTCTTTCCTTTCTCCCTTTCTTCTTTCTTTCTTCCTTCCTTCCTTTCTTTCTTACTTTATCCCACGCTGACCTTGAATTCACAGTGATCTTCTACCTCAGCCTCCCAAGTGCTGGGACTAAAGGCATGTGCCACTATGCCCAGCTACATGTGTTCATAGCTCATGCCTTTAATCCCAGCATTCAAAAGCTGAGGTAGGAGGATTCAGGCCAATTTAGGCCAGAATGAGACTCTGCCTAAAAATTTTTTTTAAAAAAATATCAACTGGGCATGGTGGTGCATGCCTTTAATCCCAACACTTGGGAGGCAGAGGTAGGATCACCATGCGTTCAAGTCCACCTTGAGACTACATAGTAAATTCCAGGTCATCCTGGGCTAGAGCGAGACGCTATCTTGAAAAACAAACAAAAAGATCCTGATATTGAGGATTAAAGAAAGAATGAGATGAAAGTCCTTGGCGCAGTGCTCAGCACATTGAGCTGCTTTCTTACACTCTCTTCAGACTTTGTGCTGCTGCTTTAAAAACTGTTGGTTTATTTATGTTTGTGTGGATGTGTTTCTGCATGGGTGTGCCAAGCGCACACCAGAGGCTTGCACCACCTTTCCCATCCACTGGCATGTAGGTGGTCGGGGAACCGAACCCTTGGCGGTAGACTTTTCACGTAAGCACCTTTTGTTTTTTTCTAGGCAGGGTCTCTCTCTAGCCCAAGCTGACTTGGAACTCATTCTGTCATCCCAGGCTGGTGAGTGCTGAGATCAAAGGTGTGTGCCACCATGCCCCAGCTCAGCTAAGCACCTTTAACTACTGAGCAATCTCCCCAGCCTCTCTGTGTGTGGATTTATTTTATTTGAGTCAGGACATCTAGTAGCCCAGGTGGACCTCAGAATGGCTGAAGATAGCCTTGAATTACTGATCTTCTTGCCTCTACCTCCAGATTCTTTGATTACAGGTGTATTCCATCATACCTGGCTCGTGTTTTTTGTTTTTTATGTATTGCAGGCTAGCCTCAAACTCTCCATCCCCCTGCCTCAGTCTCCCTAGAATTACAGACATGTGCTATTGCTCTTGGTCTGACTCAGGGTTGTTTGAACTGATTCGAATGTTCCCCTTTGAACTTGCCGGAGTTTGAGGCCTCTCTATAACTCTATTGGCTTGGAGTGAACACCCATTGCGTCCCCACGGACTTGACTAAACTAGGCCCAGGGTAGGCTGTGACAGGACCAGACAATCAGTTCACAGATCCCCAGGAGGCTAAGGCAGCAAGGGTTAGTGGCTCTGAGAGGGCAAAGACCCCCTCAAGCCTGAAGCTGGCTCCAGCCCAGCTACTCCAGGCCCTCGATGGGACAGTAGGGACAGGCCAGAGGAGGGCACCTCCTTCCTAGCAGTGTGAGCCTATCAATCAGCCCAGTTCAATCTGGAATGCCAGGGAGGGGGCAATAACAAAGACCCAAGCAGAAAGCAACGACTAATAATCAAGTCAAATTGGATTAGTTCTGTGCTGACTGGGTGGGGTGCATGGGGAGCAAGAAAGTGCAGCAGGGGAGATGCAAACTCAGCAGGCTCGCCTTCATCGAAACATCCGGGTGCTGTAAGAGCGCACAGGCACTAACTTCATAGCATTGCTGAGGTCAGATCTATGGTCACCCCCTTTGTAGATAGGGAGCTCGAAGGGGGGCAGGAATTTGGTTAAGGTCACACTGCCGGGACCGAAGCAGGGCTCATTTGGCCTTGTGGGAGCCAATGCGAGGTTTTGTTCTCTATAACATGCTGCGTACACCCTGGGGTACTCATGGGGAAAGGCATTTCCCTTCTATAAACCAACAGTGGTCGCCATGCACTGACCTTATTTCTTGTGCCACACAAACAAAACCCAGCAGAACCTGAACCTAAAAAAGCCCCAGGCTGCAGAGTGCGGTGGCACACCTGTAATCCTACCACCTGAGTTGAGGCAGGAGGATTACTTAGACTAAGTCCAGCCTGGACAACCTAGTGAATTCCAGGCCTTCCATAGCTACATAGTGAGACCCTGTCTTCAAGCCAAAGTCCTCAGTGACAAAGCCTCTGAATGGTAGTGTCCTAAGTGTTCCAATTGGGTCACATACACAGACAGGCTCATAGAGAGGGGTGTCCAGTGCTCCATAAGGGCATCTGGGGGCCAGAGAGATGGCTTAGCAGTTAAGGCGTTTACCTGCAAAGCAGAAGGACCCAGGTTTGATACCCCAGTGCCCACGTAAAGCCAGTTACACAAGGTGGCACATGTGTCTGGAGTTCATTTGCAATGGCTGGAGGCCTTGGTTTACCCATTCTCTCTCTCTTTCTCTCTCTGTTTGCCTCTTTCTCACACACTCTCTCAAATAAGTAAATAAATAAAATATTTTTTTTTAAAAAAAGTGGATCTGGGAGGCTTCCCGGAGGAGGCCAGGTGTTGGCTGGGCCAGTACTGAAGCTACCTCACCAAGGAACCCTAGACTCCCAGCGCTCAGTGATCCCGTGCCGTGGGCTGGATCGCTCAATCGCTTGCACCTTTTGTTTCATGGCCTTTTTTCCTCCCCAGCCCCATTTTGCTTTGCCACTCAAAAGCATTAGTGAAGCTAGCTATTTAAAGGAACCCGCAGGTAATCCTTGCGTAAATGGAAAATCTTTAAGCAAAGCTAATAATCACCCCATAATCCAGCTGTTATGTAATTCAGGATTTTATAGTACAGCTTGGAGCTGGGGTATTGTGGTCCCTACAAAGCCTCCTCTGCAAAGGGCGGGGTGGTGAATTTAGGGTTCAGAATGGTAAAACAGTGGTCTGGGGGGTCATGATGCTGTGGGAGTGCAGACCACTGCAAAAGGAGAGGGAGGATTGTAGGGGCAGCTCTGTCTGCAGAGGGGAGGGTGGGTGGAAGAAGGCTCAGCGCATCCTGTCTGCGCAAGACAGAAGCTCTATGAGCCAGGTTTGTTCCCCAACCCTGAATGGAGAAAGGGAGCCAGCACCACTTCTCAGAATGGAAGACTGAGGTTCAGCGAAGGAACAGGAAGCCTCATCTATACGAGCCCCTCCCATCTCCACAACTGAGCCCCTCTACGTACCATGGACGTGGTCTGTGGTTAGTCATCCTTGTGTCCCCAGCACAGAGCTTAGTGCAAAGTAAACAGCAGGTGCTCCATATATGTGTCCCGAGGAAACTAAGATGAGTTCACTTGATGGAAATGGTATTTGGATGAAGGGAGAGGAATCAGTCTCTCGATTTGAAGCATGGGCGAAAGGGAACACAGTGAGAAAACAGATTCACTGGCCATCTTCCCTCCCTGGACAGTTTGCTACCTGCATTTAAAGCCATATTAATTATTATTATTATTATTATTATTATTATTATTATTATTATTATGGTTTTTCGAGGTAGGGTCTCACTTTAGCCCAGGCTGACCTGGAATTCACCTTGTAGTCTCAGGGTGGCCTTGAACTCATGGTGATCCTCCTACCTCTGCCTCCCGAGTGCTGGGATTAAAGGTGTGTGCCACCAAACCCAGCCAAAGCCATATTATTTTAATATGTAGTAGATTGTGCTCTTATAAACATTAGATATTAAACAATAGTATACTATGGGCTGGGAAGATGGCATGGGGTTAAAGGTGCTTGTTTCAAGGCCTGATTGCCTAGTTCAGCTGCCCAATACCCATGTGAAACCAGACAACAACGTGGGTGCATGTGTCTGGAGTTCATTTGCAGTGGCAAGAGGCCCTGGCACACCCATACTCTCTCTCTCTCTCTCAAATAAATAAATAAAATAGTTTAATAGTTACTATAAGTAATGTGGATTTGTTATTCTTGTTTTAGTGTGTGTGTGTGTGTCTGTGTTTGAGGTAGGGACTCGCTCTAGCCCAGGAGGACCTGGAATTCATAATGGAGTCTCAGGATGGCCTTGAACTCCTTCTCCCTCTACCTTCTTAGTGCTGGGATTAAAGAAATTCACCATCACACTGGGCACATTTAAAATTTTTGGTGTCTATGTATATGTGTGTGTAGAATGTGTGGTGTGTGATGTCAGGTGTGTGATGTGTGTGTGCAGATGTGTGCAGATGTGTGCACCATGTGTGTCCTCCTCCTTTCACTCATCCACTGGTTTCCTTGAGATAGACACTCACTCAACCCAGATGTGCCATTATTTTTTCACCATTTTCTTTTTCTTTCTTTAATTTTTTTTTTTTGTTTGTTTTTCGAGGTAGGGTCTCACTCTAGCCCAGGCTGACCTGGAATTCACTATGTAGTCTCAGGGTGGCCTTGAACTCAGGGTGATCCTCCTACCTCTGTCTCCTGAGTGCTGGGATTAAAGGCATGTGCCACCACGCCTGGCTCTAAAAAACTATTTTGATTTATTTATTTAAGAGCTGATGGGCTGGAGAGATGGCTCAGCGGTTAAGGCACTTGCCTGCAGTGCCTAAGGCCCCAGGTTCAATTCCCCAGGACCCACATAAGCCAGACCCACAAGGTGGTGACACTGGTGCATTCTCTCTCTCTCTCTCTCTCTCTCTCTCTCTCTCTCTCTCTCTCTCTCCTCTCTGAAAAAAAAAAGAGCTGAGAAAGAGGGAAAGACAAAGATGGAGTGAGGAGATGGCCATGCTGGGGTCTCTTGCCACTACAAACAAACTCCAGCTGTATATGGCACTTCGTACCATCTGGCTTTCTGTGGGCACTGGGGGATATAACCCAGGCCATCAATCTTTACAAGCAAGCACTTGACCCACTGAGCCATCTCCCCAGCCCCTGGATTACTGTTTTTGCTTTGGTATTTTCAAAAGAAGGTCTCACTCTAGCCCAGGCTAACCTGCACTTTACAAGGATCCTCCTCTCAGCCTCATGAGTGCTGGGATTAAAAGTGTGTGCCACCATGCCTGCCAGGCCGCGATTACTTTTTACAGCTGAAAAATAAATACATAGGTTCAATCAGTGGTGGGCAGGTTACCTTACTAACAGGTTACTTGATTCTTTGAGATGGGGCAGCCATCAGAAATGCTCACCTGAGCTGGATATGGTGGCCCACTCCTTTAATCCCAGCACTCAGGAGGTTGAGGTATGGGGATCACTGGGAGTTAAAGCCAGCCAGGGTTACATAGTGAGTTCCAGGTCAGCCTGGGCTAGAGTGAGATCCTGACTAAAAGAAAAAAAAAATCCAGATGTGGTGTCACATGCCTTTAATCCCAGCATTTAGGAGGCAGAGGTAGGAGAATCACTGTGAGTTTGAGGCCATCCTGAGACTACATAGTGAATTCCAGGTCAGCCTCTGCTAGAGTAAGACCCTACCTCGAAAAAAACAAAAAGAATGACAGACACACGAGGGCTAATCTCAAAAACAGTTCAACCTCAAATCCTGAGCAAAGGTATTTCACGTCCCTAGTGCTCCCCCTCCCCCAGAGCCATCTCCCCAAAGAAGCCCCCTCAGCTTGTTTGACTAATGTATTCGCAAACCAAATTAAGGGGGCCTGACTCCAGGGGGAGGTCCCCAAGCCAGTTGCTAAATGTAGAAAATTAGATACCATCTCAGGGCCAAATTCGATTAGGTCTGCTGCCCCCCATGCAAAACCCTCTTCCTAATCAGCTTTCCAAGGGGCCTGGGCAGATAGACACTAATGGTATTGAGCTGGACCCGGAGTCTGTGAGCAGTCCGGAGATAAAGCATACGTGGAAGCCTGCCACTAGGGTAGTGTCCTTCTTGTCATCCTCACCCCAAGAATACCAGTTTTTCCTTCTTTTCCCCCTTCACACTTCATCCCAATCCAACACTGTCCCATGAAGGCTCCTTTTCTCCCACCAGAGGCCCAAGAGTGACTAGAATGTTCTTTCTCTCCAATCATCTGTCCTAGGGTTACACCCGACAGCCATGACTACCTGCCTGGCCTCGGGCACTGAACTTGACTTTTCTGGCCTGAAGCTTCATGTAAACTGGGATTGTGGACAGCAGGACTCATCACAGAAGGGTAGGAGATGGAATCTTCTGGAAGAAAGCCAACTCTAAAGGAAAGTGTTCTTGCTCTCTTCCATGCACTAAAGCTTACACCAAATTCTTTCTCACTCTCCCATGGCCCAGCACCCTGTGTGATGACTGGGACCCAAGTGTAGGCAGCCTGATAACCCTCCCTCAAAGACAGGCTGGCCATGTGTGACCTGAGTGCCACATCTAAGGGCTGGGCTTCCAGGACCCTGTGGCCTAGCATCCACATTGCTGGACCAGCGGAGTTCACAGGATACTTTTAAGGCCAAGGAGTTTTCTTGCTTTGGGTAAGAGAACAGGCTAGCTACCTGTACCCACCTAAGACCAGAGGTTATGCTCTTTGCAAGATTATTAGATGGTCATACAGAACATCTGTCCCCTGAGATCCCTCAGAGCTACTTGTGTAAGACAGCATAGTTCCCATCTGCTTCAACAGCAAGGTCTTCAGGCGAGTGTGAACAGCCCCTGGCCGACTGGCCTAACCCAACTTTGTTGCACTGAGCAGCTTGTAGGGTTGGCAGTAAACAGACTCAGAAAGAATACAGGACACTCCCTGCTCTCCCAACCTGCTTATCTGTTGTTATCTGTTGTTTGTCTTTTAGGTATAGTGTCTCCTGTAACCCAGGCTGGCCTTGAACGCCTGCTTCTCTGTTTCAGCCTTCCATATTCTGGGATTACAGGCATGTGGCGCCACACCTGGTCTTTGTGTTCCTTGTTTTGTTGTTGTTGTTTGTTTTCTGTTGTTGTTTTAATATTTTTATTTATTTTTAAGCAGAGGGATACAGATATATACAGAGACAGAGAGAGAGAGAGAGAGAGAGAGAGAGAGAGAGAGAGAGAGAGAGAGAGAGAGAGAGAGAGAGAAAGTGAGTATAGGTGTGCCAGGGCCTCCTGCCACTGCAAACAAACTCTGGATGCATGAGCCACTTTGTGCATCTGGCTTTACATGAGTGCTGGGGAATTGAACCCAGGCTGTCAGTCAGGCTTTGCAAGCGTCTTCAACTGCTGAGTCATCTCTCCAACCCTTTTTTCTTTCTTTTTTAAAAATAAATACTTTATTTATAAGATCAGAGATAGAGAAAAGAGAGAAAGAGAGAATGGGTGGGTACACCAGGGCCTCTGGCCACTGCAAACCAACTCCAGATGCATGAGCCATTTTGTGCAACTGGCTTTATGTGGGCCCTGGGAAATTGAACTCCAGTCATCAGCCTCTGCAGGCAAGTGCATTAACCATTGAGCCATCTCTCCAGCCCCCTTTTTCTTTTTTGAGACAAGGTCTCATGTAGCCCAGGTTAGCCTTGATCTTCTGATCTTTCTGCTTCCACCTTTTAAGTGCTGGAATTACAGATGTGGGGTCCCTTGTCAGGCTTGGGCATATTAGAGAAGGAGGGGCACAGTTTGCAGCAAGGGATCCTTTGAGAAGAGTGGAGAAGGATGAGAGGGAGGAGCTGTGGGCATCTGAGGTTGCAGGAGGCACCCAGGGCAGCAAGAACGAAGTTCAAAAGCCTTTTACAGATTAAATGAATTGAACAACAGACAGCAGTCAGACCCCAGCCCAGATTTGGGGTTCTAGACTCACCAGCTATCAGCTGCCTCTCAGAGGTCCTGGCTTCTCTTTACTCTTCCTCTGATTCCTCCCCATCCCTCCAACCCCCCTGCTCCCCATTTTTGCATCTCCTGAGGGGAGGGAGATGTGTTCTGCTCTCCATGCACAGAGCCTCTAGCCTGGGAATTTCTCCAAAGACCTTCACATGTTTGAACTATGAAAAAAAAAAAAAAAAAGGACAAAACTTCAAAACAAAACAAAAACCCTTTTAAATTCCAAATATGAAAAGGAAAAACGCAAAATCAAAAAAAAAAAAGATTTGGTTTGAAACAGGATAGCTCAAGTTGGCCTCAATCTTGCTCTGTAACTGAGGATGACCTTGAACTCTTGATCTTCCTGCCTCCATGGTTTTATGCCAAACTAGGGATTAAACCTAGAGCTTTGTGCCCACTAGGCAAGCTCTCTGTACACTGAGCTATTCCCCAGCCCTTCCTTAGTTATTTCTTTTTAAAAAAATATTTTATTTATTCATTTTCAGAGAGAGAGAGAGAGAGAGAGAGAGAGAGAGAGAGAGAGAGAGAGAGAGAGAGCAAGAGCGCACCTTGTGGGTCTGGTTTATGTGGGTCCTGGGGAATTGAACCCAGGGCCTTAGGTACTGGAGGCAAGTGCCTTAACCGCTGAGCCATCTCTCCAGCCCCTAGTTATTTCTTTTGGTATTCTGAGACAGGCTGGCTTCCCACACTTGCAGCATCTCTGCTGCCTCAGTCTGCTGGGATTACGGCCGAGTGCTACCACCTACAAATGATGTTCGCGCACAGTGAGATGTTTGTATTTATGACATTATCCAAATAAACAACAACAACAACAAACAGGCAAGTCCTAGTAGAACACATCTATAATGCCAGCATTTGGGAGGAAGAGGCAGAAGATCAGAACTTCAAGGCCAGCTGCAGCTACATCAGGGGTTCAAGGCCAACCTGGGCCATAAGAGATCTTGTCTCAAAACAAAGGAAACAACAAAAACAAAACTCAAGGAATTTTTCCCACTTGCTTTATGGTTTTGTTTTGTTTTTCAAGGTAGGGTCTTGCTCTCACCCAAGCTGACCTGGAATTCACTATGTAGTCTCAGGGTGGCCTCAAACTCACAGTGATCCTCCTACCCCTGCCTCCTGAGTGCTGGGATTAAAGGCGTGCGCCACCACGCCCGACTATCTCTTTTTTTAAAAAATTATTTGTGTGTATGGGAAGAGGGTGGAGAGAATGGGGCACCAAGACCTCTTTCCACTGCAAACAAATATGAGATACTTGCATCATTTTTACTGCATCCTGCTTACACGGGAAGCTTACTGGGGAATTGAACCCAGACTGATGGGCTTTATAGGCAAGTGCCTTTACGTGCTAAGCCATTGCCCACCTCAGCTGCACCTCATTTTTCATACCTGGGTTAAGGACCAACATGGCCAGCAAACCAACTCATACGCACCCTTTGCGCTTTTAGAAACAAATCAAAACCATTATTAACTATATTCAAGAGGCTGGACAGGAGTTATGGCTGAAGATGACCATAGGCACGCATGGGCCGGGCAGGTGAGCTGGAGGAGGCTGGGGCAGACAGACAGACAGACAGCCGCAGTGCTCTGGGAGGCAGCGGTTCACGTGCAGAAGAAAGTCTAGAACAGTAACAAAGATCACCTTGCTGTCTGTCCAGTAGAGACCTGGAAGTTAGTCTAGCATGGGAATTAGGACTTCTGACCCCAGGCTTAGGGTGCTCAGGGGGGTTCCCCTTGTGAGAGGGAGAGGCAGATGATAATGTAAAAGAACTGGGGATGCCGGGTGTGGTGATGCACACCTTTAATCCCAGCACTGGGGAGGCAGAGGTAGGAGGATCACCATGAGTTCAAGGCCACCCCGAGACTACTTAGTGAATTCCAGGTCAGCCTGGGCTAGAGTGAGACCCTACCTCGAAAAACCAAAAAAAAAAGAACTGGGGAATGGGCCGGGCGTGATCCACACACCTTTAATCCCAGCACTCCAGAGGCAGAGGTAGGAGGATCATTGTGAGTCTGAGGCCAGCCTGAGACTACAGAGTGAATTCCAGGTCAGCCTGGGCTACAGTAAGACCCTACCTTGAAAAAACAAAAAAAGAAAAGAAAAAAGCCCACAACAACAACAAAAAAGAACTGAATGCATCTACATGAGGAGGTCTGTGTACACACACAGAGGCTGGCACACTGCACAGGCCCTCCAGGACAAAGCCGTCACTGGTAAGCAGGCTGCTGAAGACAGTCATAGGTATCTACATACACTTGCTCACAAGGACATACATGAATACACACATACTCACCTGAAGACACATGGTCACAGGCTCACACCCATGTGTACACACATACCAGTCTTCCTTTATGGGATGCCAACATACATAGAGGACTTGGAGTCTGTTTGCTTAGCAAGCTGGCAGAGAGAATGGTGGGTACTTGAGAGTATCCAGACTTGTCCAAGACACACTAATTACTAGACCAGAAGGTCCCGTTCTCATGCCCATCTGGGGACCACCTCTGAGGGCACCCGGTTCTCACACAGGAAGAGCAACCAGAGCTGACAGGCTCATCTGTTGCCAGCAAAGCAGATGACAGCTAGGGGACATTCTGTGCCTACGTTCTTCTGGCCACCCCTCTGGATGTGGGAACATGGAGCCAACACCCAGCCTCCGCAACCCAACAGCATTCGGCTCCCATGGCTCTAACCTCTCTTTTCCCTGCTGCCATCAAAAGGTCTTGCCATCAATAAGGACTTCCAGGCAAACAGAGTCATCCAAAGTGCACCCCTGAAGAAGCCTCTGTTTCTTTGCTCTTCAGGGATGCCACACAGTGGGACCAGGGCGAGACAGTCCCACAGGCCAGTCCCACAAGCTCTCTGTGCCTATTTTTCTGTCAAATGACATAGTCGTTCTGACCTCAAAAGCTTGGGAAGATAAAATACAAGACACGGAGCCCTGAGTAAGCACCTGGTAATGGCAGTCACGTGGAGAACTTGCAGAAGCCAGGTATGCTGGCTCACACCTGGAAGGTCAAGGCTGGAGAATTATTGCAAGTTTGAGGTCAGCCTGTACTATATTGTCTGTTCCAGGCTAGTGTGACAATCTGTCTCAAAAATGGGAAGGGGTGGTATGTTGGGAATATAATTCAGTAGGTAGAGTGTTTGTCTTGAATGTAAGATGCCCTGGGTTTGGTCCCCAGTACCACAGAAACTGGGCATGGTGGTGCACAACCTGTAATCCTCAAACTCTGGAAGCTGAGGCAGAAGGATCAGAAGTTCAAGGTTATCCTCAGCTACGTTCTAGGCCAGCCTGGCATACATGTCTCAAAAAAGAAAAGTAAAATAAAAATAAGAGCCAGCATGGTGGCACACACCTTTGATCCTGGCACTCAGGAGGCAGAGGTAAGAGGATCACTGGGAGTTTGAGGCCAGCCAGAGACTACAGAGAGTTAACGAGACAGCCTGGGCTGGAGGGAGAGCCTAGCCTAAGACATCAGCTTTCCCTCCTTGCTCCCAGCCTTTGGGCTGGAACTACAGCATCATCTGCTGGTCTCCAGCTTGCCCAAACCCTTGCCAACATTCAGAATCAGTGAGCTGATTCCTTACAGGTCTATTTACGTACCTGAATATGTACTGATACCTCTACCTTTCTCGGGATATCTCCTATTGGTCTGTCTCTCTGGAGAACTCCATGGAAACCTGTTTCTGAAGAGCTCCCTGCAGGCCTGAACTTCCCTAGATGTTCAGGGTACAACGGCAGATCTAGAGGCTCTGCACCCCACACTGCCCTAAAATGTCAGCTTACACACTGGAAGCTCCTGCAGTGACTGGTCCTCACTCACCAGGCCTTTGTAATCTGAAATCTTCTGATTGTAAAGACCAGAATGGGAGATAGGGGAGCATGTCTGTCATGTGACAGGAGTAACAACTCCAGTCTGGGTCTTGTTCTGTTTTGACACAGGATGCCAGTGATCTACCTCCTCTCAGCTATTCTGTGTGAACACAGAGCTATGCCAGGATCTACTGCCCAGGACCTGAGTCATGCCTGTCAACTCCCTGCAAGAGACCAGAGTTCCCAGCGGACTCCAAGGAGAATGAGGACCTGAAGTTTAAATATTTTATTTATTCATTTTCAAGGAGAGAGAGAGAGAGAGAGAGAGAGAGAGAGAGAGAGAGAGAGAGAGAGAGAGAATGCACCAGGGCCACCACCTTGTGGGTCTGGCTTATGTGGGTCCTGGGGAATTGAACCCGGGGCCTTAGGCACTGGAGACAAGTGCCTTAACCACTGAGCCATCTCTCCAGCCCAGGACCTGAAGTTTAGAACCACTGTACACCTGGCCAGCCCCGAGGGGACCCTGGGCTCGAGGGGAAGCCCCTTCAGAGGACTCAGCCATTGGACGCACAGTCACTTGCTCACCTGTCTTTGTTTTCTGTTCCAAGGTTCTCGACAGAACCTTGAGGTCCAGCTTTAACCTGACTTCTGGATTCTGGGTTCTAGGCCACAGAACTGCCACCTTAGTCTCCTAAGATACACCCCATCCATCACTCGCCACCCTCTGTGATGACCAATATGGAGCTCTGACTCTGTACTGAGCAAGAACATTAGTGGGGGGGGGGAGGAAGTACCAGTGCAGCCATTGTTTCATTTACACACCCAAGTGAGGAGGATGGCCATCCCAGACTAAAGACAGTCTGCAGCTGAAGTGAGTTCTGGAAGATTCATGGACCGCCACTCCCTTCTGTTCTAAGTCTGTGGACTAGCATTTGAGGTCCTCTGAGCCATGCTCAGCCTCTCTCCCCAGTTACGTTCTGAGTTTGCTATGCTCTTATTCGAATTTCCTAAATCTCTACCTCTCCCAAATGGTTTTTCTAGGTCTCCCCAGAAGGAAAATGCCAGAAGATGGAAGCCCAAGCAAAGAGGAACGAGTGCTCCCTTGTAGGGATCACACCATCACACTCATGCTCAACAGCAGACGATGTGCTCGGAGCTGGAGGGGCTGTGTGTCCTTCCCTCCTGTCCTCACCGAGGTTCTGGCTAATTTGACCCTCCAGGCCAAAGCAGCATGGGCTCTGCTGGCTAATTTGCAGGTCTGGCTGGTAGGATGAGAAAGTTCTAGGCATCTTGTTGGGCTGTCATTTATTCTGCATGGAGTCGGATGGAGCCTGACTGCTGGCTGCCACAATTACCCAACTTTCCCTGGAGATCTCCGTGAACCTCCACTAAGTTTCCCGCGTGGAGCTGGGACAGCTGGGCTGTCAGGAGCACCAGGGAGTGAGCGGGTGATATTTATACACCTGGCAAGTGGTCACCTTGGACATCTCCATTTCCAGGGACACTGCCTTTGGTCTCAGCATCCTTGGAGCTCCTGCCTTTGGGGATAGACAAGCTGAGAAACAGAGTCAAGCCTCACTTTCTTTGTTATAAAAAATGACTTAGTTCAGTTTCGTCACTCAGCTAATTCTCCAGAGTGGCCTCCAAATGACCTTGGGTGCATTAAAAATTAAATTTAAAAAATCAAATCCACCCCAAATGGGGACTTAGCAAGGACAATGATGGTACAAAAAGCAAGGAGCACAGGGGTATATCTAGAACTCGCCTCCTAAGACTATATGGCTCACCTGCTGCAGGTGGGTGCCCTGCCCTCACATGTACCCCATGAGCTGGGTACCATTACCTCACACAGCAGAGGAGGTCATGAGATTCACAGTAGAGAGACTTTCCCAAGAGCACAGAGCTCCCAGAGGGTCCTGCACCACACAGCTTCCTGTTCCTTGGCTCAAAGCCAGGCACCTGTTTAAATGGAGATTTTACAGTGACTTAAAGATGACCAGGCAGGGCACGGTGGTGCATCAATGAGATCCCAGCCCTCAGGAAATGAAGGTAGGAGGATTGCTGAAAGTTCAAGGCCAGCCTGGGCTACATAGTGAGTTCCAGACCAGCCTGGGTTACTTAAGAGGACCATATCTCTGGGCTGGGGAGATGGTTCTGCAATAAAGGGCACTTGCTTGCACAGCCTGACAGCTTGGATTTGATTCCCCAGTACCCATGCAAATCCAGATGCACAAAGTGGCACATGTCTGGAGTTCATTTGCAATGACAAGAGGGCCTGGCACACCCATTCTCCTTCCTCTCTCTTTTTCCCGTAAATAAATTTTTTTTTTAAAAAAAGACCATGTCTTGCCGGACGTGGTGGTGCCCGCCTTTAATCCCAGCACTTGGGAAGCAGAGGTAGGAGGATCACCATGAGTTCAAGGCCACCCTGAGACTACATAGTAAATTCCAGGTCAGCCTGGACTAGAGAGAGACCCTACCTCGAAAAACCAAAAAAAAAAAAGTCTCAAAATACAAAACAACAGAAAACAAGGGCTGGAGAGATGGCTCAGTGGTTAAGGTGCTTGCCTGTAAAGCCTAACTACCCTGGTTTGGTTCCCTAGTACCCATGTAAAGCCAGATGCACAAAGTGGCTCACGCATCGGGAGTTTGATTGTAGTGGCTGGAGGCCCTGGCACACCCATTTCTCTCTGTCTCTCTTCTCTCTAATCTCTCTCTGCTTGCAAAATATTTTTAAAAATCAAGCTATGAGTGATTGTTCACACCTTTGATCCCAGCACTCAGAAGGCTGAGGAAAGAGGATCGCCATGAGTTCAAGACCAGCCTGGGCTACAGCTGACACAGGCTCACAAGACACTGCCAGTCTCGTGGTCTGCACCTGGATGATGAGGTGAAATGATCTCTTGCCCACCTCTACAGCTGTGCCCCTCCTGCTCCCCACATTCCCCGCACTGAGCAACAGCAGTGAACCTGACCAAACAGAGGAACTCTGGGTCAGCCAGACCTAACCATGACCCTCACTTTACCATGCACTTCTGAGCAGCCTCTCTGGGCTTCTGTTGCAACATGATTAACAGGGTTGTGGCAAGGACCCTGTGTGTGAATGTGACACCCAATGCCACTGCCCTCATAGCTGTCTGCTGCCCTAGGGATTCACAAGTGAAAAGTAACAAGGTTGTAAGGCGCTAAACAGAGACCTCACAATTTCTGAATTACCTCTGAACTCTGGTGGGATAAATGAGAACCCAAAGGAGAGGAAAGGGAAGAATACAGGGAAGCATATGTCACCCACAGCTGTGTCCTGGGTGCAAATCCTTACTTTGACTTTTTATTTTGTTTTGTGTTTTATCCAGGTAGGGTCTCGCTGAAGCCCAGGCTGACCTGGAATTCACTATGAGTCTCAGGCTAGCCCTGAACTCACAGCGATCCTCCTACCTCTGCCTCCAGAGTGCTGGGATTAAAGGTGGGCGCCACCACGCTTGGCTTCTTTGACTTTATTAGCTCTGGGCCTTTGAGGGCACCACTCAACCTCTCGGTTCCCTCCACCTTCTCAATAAGGAAAATGTCCGTGTCTACTCTGTGGTATAGCCAAGAGACTTAAAAACTAGACGTAGGGCACTGGCGCTCAGTTGGTGAAGTGCTTACCTCAGAAGCATGGGGATCCGTCTGATCCCCAGGTAGATGGTGTGCCTGACCATAAATACCGAGGTTGTCCTCTGGCCTCCACACGAATTCACACACATACAGGCACACTGACCTATGTGTGCACACGCAAGCATGTACACACAGACATAAAAAGAGAAGGTAGGTAAAGCATATAGGCAGCATGCCCGGCACAGAGTACAAGGCAGGTGCATGCTGGCTCTCAGGGTTCCAGAAACAACTTCCCCATGAGCATGGCTGTCTCATCAGGCATGTCCTAAGTGCCCACGTATCAAAGATCAGAAGCAAGACAGAGGAAGTGTGCCCACCCTCTGCGTGTGCATGGTAAGGGCACCTCCTGCCCTGTGGTGTCCTCTGCCACATCCCATTCCCAACTCTCCAGCCAAGGGCAGAGCCCTCCTTAGCAATAAGCTCTTTTCTCTTTCTTTTCTTCCTTCTCCTCCCTCCCTCCCTCCCTCCCTCCCCCCCTCCCCCCCCCCCCCTTCGCGTCTCTCTGTGCGCCCCCCTGCTCTCCCTTTTCTCTCCGCTCCCTTTGGGAGGGGGGTCTCCTTTCTTGTGGGGGGTGTGTGTGTGTGTGTGTGTGTGTGTGTGTGTGTGTGTGTGACTATTCCTAGC
>PVHP010039523.1:0-16207 GCA_004024765.1 Zapus hudsonius | reverse complement strand
TGAGAATGTTTATTAAATATTTAGTACCTTTGGATTTGAGCTTTTCCCCCACATAGTTTTGCATATTTATTCAACACTTTGCTTCAGATCATGACACTATATTGAAAAGGAATATTAGCTACCTATCTGACAAAGTGTTGGTAATACTAATTACACAAGTTAAATATGATGGGTATATGATCTCAACATTTATATTTCTGCCAAGAAAGTAAAATAAATATGATGTTGGGTTCACACTTCTTGGCAAATTATAGCAGGTTAATAAGTGCAGCATATATATGTTTCCATTCGTTTAGCTTACTCACTGTGTGTATGACCGGAATAACTAATGAGATGATGATAATGTATACTAACTACATAATATTCTGCTGAAAAGAGGGTTTCTTTTCTTTCTTTCTTTTTCTTTCTTTCTTTCTTTCTTTCTCTCTCTCTCTTTCTTTCTATCTTTCTTTCTTTGTCTTCCTTTCTTTCTTTCTATTTTTTTTTTCGGTCTGAGAAACTAAAGCGGATGCCAGTGTCGTTTTTACTTTTAGCAAAAGCTATTGTACTCACTCATTTGAATTCTCCATCTGAGAACTAGAAAAGCTGCCTTCATCAGGTTCACTTTCTCTCCACCTTTCCAACCTCACTGGAAAATAAACACTTTGTCTCAAGGTTAATAGGAATAGAGAAAATGCCTGGAGCTTTTTCAGTTCTCCTCATTTAAAGTTTGTAGGTTTTGTCTGTTGCTTATTTGCTTTTGACTATTTGTTTGAGACTCGGTGTATCATCATGGAAGGAAGGCCATAAATGAGAGATCAGAAACAGGTCCTCAGTGCAGCCCTGGGCCCAAATGCATCCCCAAGATAGACAACCAAGGCTGGGTTCCAGACAAATGGATGACGAATGATTGATTGTATGTACAGATTGCTGCAGCCCTGTAAACACAGCCTCCACTTGGGACCAAACTGTGACCAATCAGGACTGCCCTCTTTGTCAAGGCAGGAATTCCACTGCCGGAGACTGAAGGCACAGTCACTCACCCTAAGTTTTCAAGATTGGGTACCACCCCTGTGGTCCTTCTGCTACTATCCTGCCCACCATTACGCTCATTGTAGGACTGAATAAATTGACTTTTTCTCTTCTGGTTTTAAGAGTGAATAGTTTTTCTTAATCTGTATATATTTATTGTTTTTTGTTTTGTTTTGAAATGAGGTCTCACTGTAGCCCAGGCTGACCTGGAATTCACTGTTATCTCAGGCTAGCCTCAAAATCAAGGTGATTCTCCTACCTTTGCCTCCAGAGTGCTGGGATTCATGTTGTGTGTTCACCACCAAATCTGGCCAAGGGTGAATCTTTCATAGGTCTGCCAATCTTCCCAATAGCATCCTCCTTCCATGTGGGCATGGCCTGCTTGCAAGTACACCGCTGCCTGAGGTTCCATGAGGGCACTAAAAAGATTGGCCTTCTCTTCTTACAGTCTCCTCATCCAAATTGCAAATATGTTCCTAAACAGTATAATTCTGACTGATGCAAATGCCAGGGACACCATCCTCATTATAAGGCTACCCAGCCAGCAAATAATTACACTCCTTTCTGAGAGTGGTGAGGTCCTATCACACCTGGATTCCTCAGTTTGGACTCAAAGCTAATATTCATTGGCAGGCATCACTGAAACCAAATTGACACATCAGGTTGGAATTCTGATATTAAAAATGCCCTATAAATCCTAAAACTGGCTCAGATTACTTCCCTACCTTGGTCTTACTTGATTTAGGCAAATCCTTTTCTTTTTATATATACACTTCACAAGGAATCACAGTGTGTACACTTCATGGTGAATCACGTCATATAGACTGCACAAATCAAACTCCAAAGCTGCTCACTGGAGTTCTGATGGCTGTGGTCACAAACTTCAGGCATTTTAGGAAACCCCCAGAACTTGGGGGCTTTCTCAGACCCTAAGTGCTGCTATCTCAAACCTCCGCCCCTCACTCCAGCAGTCTGACCTGTCATGTCAGACTCAGGAAGCACCTCCACCAAACCCTAGAACTCTCCTTAAGGGATTGATTTCTAAAGTGGTTACTCACTCTGTAATCAATATCAATTGATTAAAGTATTTATTTTGTGATTTAAGCATGGCTATAGGCTAGTTAGAAAGAGTAATTAAGAAAGGTACCATCTCTTCCTTTAGGAAGCTTGAAAAGGATCTATTTTATGGAACAAGGTAGTAGGCAGGGGAAGTATTTCTTCTTTACATAGTGATTTAAATAAAGAAAAAAACCCCAGCTATCCAAAGAAGCAGCATTGGAATAAAAAACCTAAAGAGAGGCTGGAGAGATGGCTCAGCAGTTAAGGCACTTGCCTCCAGTGCCTAAGGCCCTGGGTTCAATTCCCCAGGACCCACATAAGCCAGAACCACAAGGTGGTGGCCCTGGTGCACTCTCTCTCTCTCTCTCTCTCTCTCTCTCTCTCTCTCTCTCTCTCTCTCTGCTTGAAAATGAATAAATAAAATATTTAAAAAACATAAGGAGAGATGATTTTCCATTTTATAGTCAAAATTACTATATGAAGATGAAGACTCGGGAAGAAGAGAAAATATTCAAAGTCTCTGAGGTGAGGTTTAGAAAAAATGAAATTTTCAAGAGATATAAAGAATAATTATAGAACTTGATGCTTTTGTGTGAGTGTATGCTGACAATGAGGCTCAGAAAATAGGCAAAGCTCAGATCAGTTTGGGCATTTAGACTATGGGAGGTATTTAATTTTAAGAGAAGAGTGTAAGCATATCCAATGAAACTAAGTCAGTGTCTTTTAAGAAGGTGAACTATTAAAGAACACTACTTTTGCTTCAAAAGAGAATGGAAGACTGGTTTTCAGAACAGAGGAAATGGAGAGTCCTGTTAACAGGATGCTTGTGGACACTTATAAAAATAGCTTGGATCTCCACCTAAAATTTGCTTTAACACACACACACACACACACACACACACACACACACACACACACACTCACACAGCTTCAGCCCTTACATCTGAGGTTCTCTTATAGTGTTTTAGTATGGGGTCTGAGTGAGGTTTTCTATATGAAATTTTAGATGACTCTAGTCATTATAGTCGGCTTATTCAAATGTAGGGCAGAAGGATAAGAAGTGGGAAGGTTCAATAGCTGTCAGCAAACAAACATCTATAAAAGGATGAAGATTCTTTAGAGACTATATATTAAGGAGCTCCAGTTAAGTTGCTGTCAGTACAAGGAGAAGCACCATTCAAAATAGACCATGGAGACAGAATAGCTTGATCTGGTGAGTGGATAAACAAAATGTTTCACAAAACATAATTTGTTTTTCCTAGTAGGACACACATCATACCTGTTTTACCTCACCATGACCTAGCAAAAATCAATGCGAAAGAAGAAACCATTTCTTCATTATTCTGTTTTTGCCTTATTTTTCTAAAACTCTTGACATTCAAACTAAAACTAGGACAAAATTTTCAAAGTTCTTGACCTTAAAAAGTATAAGATGAGCTACAAAGTACACTCGTAGTACCAGATGCATCACTCTTATATTTTATTCCATTTAAGAAAAAGGACTAGAATGATTTTCTCTCTTAGATCTACATATTTTTCAGCTTAGTCTACTGTGCTGGAAAGAAAATCACTTCAAATTAGATCTGATCGGATTACAATCATGAATCTAGGTGCTCCTGTAGCCTTAGTTAATTGCTTAATCTCCATGGATTCAAATTTCTCTTTTGCAAAATGAAAGATATATTAAGCTCACCAGGATAGTGTGAAAATTAAAAGTGAATACTAAATATCTGTGGCAGACTCTGGCTAATGAATAATAGATACCTAGAACCTATGAATGTGTCCAGCCTTTTACAAATAATTGATAAACAATTTCCCTATGGCTTAACTCACTCAAACCAATTTTGATGAACAAAAATCTCTCAGTAGAGAGACAAAGAAAAAAACATGTAACAGCTTCTAAAAATCCTACAATTATTGACAAGGAAAGACCTGTGATTGCTCTGTAACTCACTGATCCTACAATAAGGGCATTGTTGGAGAGAAGATCAAAAAAGGGAAGGAAGGACTGAAACTGTGGCTCAGGGGTGTTTGCTTGCAAAGCCTGAGGCCCTGAGTTTGATGTCCTAGTGTATACATAAAGCCAGATGTGCAAAATGGCACATGCATGTGTCTGGAGTTTGTTTGCAATGGAAAGAGGCCTGTATATGCATCTTCTCTATTCTCTCTTTCTCTAACAAATAAAAAATATTTTGAAAAGGGAAGGAGGAGGAAGCAATTTTAATCTCATTCTTAACAATTATATTACCTTTTCTATCAAAATTGCATTTCTAGTTAGTTCTGTGAGTCCTTGAATAAATACTAATTTCCCATGAATTTGGATGAGCTTCAATGCACAAGTTGAGAGTCAAGAGAGGGAATTATTGAGGGAAGTTGGACATAAAGATACAGATACAGGTTCCTACTGTTAAGTGAATAATAGCTCATATACTCGCTCATGAGCTCTGTGTGAATCCAATCAGGAGAAAATTTTAAGATTTCAATTCTGGACAATGCTGTGCAATACAAAAGCAAGGGTGCACCTGGAGTTTTCAGTTACAATTTGCAATGATGAAGTGTAATCTCTTTTTTCTCAGATTCATAAATCTGTTAGCATTGATAAGAGTGCCTGTGGACAACTAGCAGAGCCAGGGAAGACAATGAAACAATAAAGGGTGCTGATTGCAACCCAGAGATCAGCAAACTTAAATCTTCAACCATGGAAGAACTGAAGAGGATGTTTGATGTTTTTATGTATGTGTTCCTGCTCTTAAAGTAGTCAGCAGGCAGCTGTTTCATTACACAGAAAGAAGCCCAATCACAAATTTGACAAGAAAGTCAGCAAAAATAATTCAAGTTTATTTTTTAAAGTGTGCACAGTGTTCTAAAACAAATAGCCACAGAAATGCACAAGAGCCCCATGTAACTTTGAGGGTTTGATCAGTATACCTACCTCCCTAGCATGTAAATGTGCTTGATTTTGATTCAAATACAATTTGCTTCACTTGATTAAAGAAGGTCTATAAATCAAATAGGGAGCATATATACTGCCAAGTAATTCTAAGTGAGACAATTCTGAGATTGTCATTTTACGAAATATAGGATGGAATCTTGCCAGCAATTCAATATAAGCTCTGCTAAGATTAAAATCTCTTATAATTTCAGGCCTCTGTATTTTATATTAAATAATGAAGCAAGTCTCTCAATCTCTCTCTGCCTTGCTTATATGTGTGTATATATTTATATTTATATACACATCATTATATATCCAGATCATAATGATGGCCATCTTTGCATAATTTTCTCAGATGCAATATAATAATAGTTCTCAAATAGATCTAATCTCATCAATACTCAAATTAAAAAAAAAGAATTTGAATTTTTATACATCTGCAATTATTTTAGAACAAATGTTAAAAAATATATATTAATAACCACAATGATTTTAATTGAAAAATTTTCAATGGATACAATTTCATAATTAAATAGAAAAATGATTTTTCTTCTTATTTGTCTATAGCAATTCTATATTTTCTTAAAGTATTTTTATGGTTCATATTATTATACGGATATTCTTTGTGTGACAATTTGAATACTGTAACGTGTCTCAGTGATAGATTGCTTGTCTAGTAATCATAAGAGCTTGGTTTCAGTCCCCAGTGTCACAATGAAACAAAGAATCAAACAAACATAGATATAATCATATATAGATTTACATCTAGTACAGAATATGAGTTATGAGTTATCACTTCTGTGTAGGAAAACAGAACACAAGTTATTCACAGAGAGTTGAATCCAGTCTTTAAGTCCTTACTATATTTGATATAGTGTGCAACAAAATCGAAATTAAAGGCTGATCACAAAGAAATTAATCTAGATTACTTTTGAAAAAAATAATCCTTTATAAGGACTTTGTTCTCAGTAAAAATTAATTGGATGAAAAATCAATAGCTCTACCAGCCCCAGTTTTCTAACTACCAGTTGTTAAGTTGTAAGTGTGATATATTTCCCACCTCAAGGGTAACCATAGAAACTAGATTTCTCTTCCTTAACATGGTTATAGAAATATTAATCTTGGGCTAGAAAGATTGCTCAGCATTTAAAGGTGCTTGCTTAAAATCCTGAAAGCTGGGTTTAATTCCCCAATACTCATGGAAAGGTAGATGTACTGCACATAGTGGTAGATGTGTCTGGAGTTTGCAGTGGCAAGAGGTCCTGGTGCACCCATTCTCTCTCTCTCCTCTCTCTCTCTCTCTCTCAAACAATAAATTCATAAAATATTTTAAAATATTCTTCTTCCCTTTTTCTGCCTTGGAGCTGAATAATGATATTGTTATATAAACCTCACTTCAGAAAGGTTCTTGTCTAATGTCCACTGAAAAAGGGAAGGTTCACAGAGGGATGGTCATTAGGTACTAGCATTCAATACATGGTGAAATCTCTGCAAAACTCAAAAGAACAGGACTAGATTTCAGAGAGTTGGCTTCCACATGGCTGAGCATAAGGTAATAGATGGAGAGTGAGGTGTCTGTGGTGATCAGGGAAGCACTGTCTCTTTCCCCAAGACCATACCATACATTTCTTCATCTGTTTCTTTTGTAGTGATCTTTATAATGAATCAGTGACCAAGTGTTTCCAAGTCCTTTAAGCTGTCCAGGCAAATTAGTTGCATCCTTAACAAATTGTCAATAATTGGCAATATAATTTTTGTTTTAGCACACGAGGCAATAGTTTTACTTACCTGAAACACCTGAGAGCCTGTGTTCAATTCCCCAGTGCCCATGTATAGCCAGATGCACAAAGTGGTACATGCAACTGAAATTACGATGCTGGAGTTACTAGTGTGCCCATTCTCTCTCTCCTTGTAAATAAAGGATAAATTAACATATTTTTAAAAATTTGAATATAGATTGAGAAAAAGAAAAACTGAGTTCTCAGTGTGTATTATTATAGGCCTTATGAATTAATATTCCAGGGAGAGTTATTCTTCCATTTAAGTTAGACTGACTTATTTACTTATTTACAAAACATATTCACATTTATAATTTTGGTTTGAAAAATTTACCATCATTGAGATTTTTTTCACTGATGTAAGCTGCTTATTTTTCTTTGCACTATGGCTCATTTATTGGTGCAAGTAAGAAATGAGTCTCTACATTTCCAATTACATTTCAGTTGGCATTAAAACCTTCATGTTAAAAAAAAACCTTCATGTTTATGAAATTGGTCTGAGCATTTTGGGCATGGACCAGTTTTCTCTGTGCTATATTAACTCATCTGTGAAATAAAAATTTTATGCAAAAAAGATTAACAGATAAAATAAGAGAATGTTTTAATAAAGACAGGTAACGTTTATTTTGACTTTAAAATATGATTGAAAATTATTCAGTCAAGATTTATTAATGTTTTATCATAAATAAAAGTCATTAACCTAAGACCATATCTGTGTGTTAAAAAATTAAGTAAAAAATTCCCTATTCAAAATGACAAAATGATATTATAATATGATGATATTTTGCCTTAGGCACCCACACAAAAAATGTACAAAATTAAAATCAGTAGTCATCTCAATTTCTCATCTTGCAAATAGTTTGCCAATCACTTAGATCCTTGCTACTAATTCTTAATATCAGTGATCTGTTAAAGAAATAGAGATGACCCATAAGTCCTTAGTCCTTTGTACTTTAGAGGTGACAGTGACATATTATAGGAATTAAATTCAATTGTAAAATTATTCACAGTTTTACACTATGGGTATTATTTTTTTAAATGAATATAAGCTCTGGCACTGAAGTTTGTAGAGAAATAAATAATAGCTCCATTTTCATGACATAATTCTGTACCTCTTAACAGTAACCTATCCCTACCACTGTATAATGACCCTACTGGTCATATAGATTTAAGTTTGAATTGCAGATAATTGTGTTTTTTTTTTGACTGATTAGATAAGATTTATCTAAGACACCCCATTATAAATACTTGATGCATTTTTTAGGTAAGCAATATTTTGAAATATCTCATTGGCTTAAATATCATTTTCATCATGAAGTTAGCAATCAATACTCTCCTTCATTCCTTATTAATGATTATCATTAATATTAATAAATTGTTTTAATTGTATATCTTTCAATAACAGAATATATTTTCATATTTCTACAAACTAATTCATGTACTTGAAAGTGTTAATCTTAAACTAGTACTATAATAGGTAATTTAATTTTTATTGAATGTTTACTCATAAATTTTGTAATTTTTCCTTTAAAAATATCAATTTTTTAAGCATTTAATTATTTTCATCATTGACTTGTTCAAAGTTTTTGTTTATTGCAGTTATCAAGAATTTTCCAAGATGCATGCAAATATATTGAGGGCCTCAAACTCAATCTAGAAATCTTTCTATTAATAAAGATGTTATATATTCCACAGTAAATAACCCTCTACCAGTGATTATGCAATCAACCTTAATTTAAGATAATGGTTTAAAGCAAGAATGAAAGTAAAATGGGATTAATGGGAAGTAGAGGGAATAAGAAATGATAAGTGGGCTGGGCATGGTGGCAAAAGCTTTAACTCTAGTACTTGGTAGGCAGAGGCAGGAGGATCACGGTGAGTTCAAGGACACCCTGAGACTACAAAATGAATTCCAGGTCAGCCTGGGCTAGAGTGAGACCCTACCTTGAAAAACAAACAAACAACAACAAAAAAGGGTAATTGGGAATAAAATTAAAATATCCTAAAATATGTCAAAAACATAAAAAAATAAATTATACACTATTGAAGAAAAATAGGACCAAGCTAGCATCTTTTAGGCGGTCTCTGTAAGGGATTAAGGCACAGAAGGAACCAGAAGATGCTCCCCCACATGCCTTCTCGTCCTGGCACAGAATGAAAACTTCTGGTTGAACTGGAAATTGCGTGTGTCTGAGACTGATCTACAACTCCAAGTGCTGTCCACAGTCAGGTGTGAGCTGACTCTGGGGTCAGCCCTCTATATGTACTAACCAATCAGGTTTTCCTTTTACATACCTGAGTCTGACACTATAAAGGTGGCAGACCCCACCACCTCTCTCCTTGCTTCCCTTCTAGGGACCCTCATAAAATCACTTCTTATCTTGTGTGGCCCCCAACCCCATGTGAATTTTGGCTCCTGTCCCCACCCAGCCAGGGATGGGAAAGCATAAACCTGTCCCTTAATCTAAGCCTCTCCACTTGTCTCTATTTTATAATTGGGGCAACATTTCCCTTAATTGCATATGCAACATTCCTATGCTCTCTGAATCCATCACTAACTCTTCTCAAAGCTTCCCTCCACGGAAAGCATATTCTTAAATAGGCTTTTCACATGAGAACTTGTTCTAGCCTTTCTCCCCAGATACCAATTCCCATTAAATAAACTCCATAATTTGTGATCTCTCCCCAAATAATTTATAATTTGTTGTTTTTTACCCCATCTTTATAGTTCTTCATTAAAGACTAGGGTAGAAACCAAACTGGGGCTCATAAATCTGGGGGACCCCTCCTGAATGCCAAAATCCCATACCACTATCAACAAAACATACAAGGTTAGAAAAACAATAGCACTCTGTTTTCAGAAATGGGTATAAAGGAACATAAAGTCACCCTCTTGTAGAAATTAAGCAGTGTCAGAGGCCCAGCCTTTTGAGAAGTGGCAGTCCTGGGCTGTAATGTTTGTCTTCTTTAGACCTGGAAGCAGATCTCAGAGAGAAACTTGTAAGTCTCAGGGGACAACATTTTGGTGATGACTAGAAGCATTTCCTTACACCTATGTCCTCCCCAACTACCTCCTTGTCTACAACACTGGACCTTGGAGAATGCAACCTTTCAAAGACCTAAAAGATATTCCCTTTCTTAAGCGATTTGTGAGCCCTGAATTTTGTAACCTTAAATCTCATGCTTTTTGTCACAACTCTAAAACATTCACAAAACTTCTTACATGGTTAAGGACATGCAAGTATTTCAATTCCAGTAGAAAAAATAATTTCAACTAGGAATTTTACAATTCCTCACTCAAATTCATGCCAAAGATTGATTTTCACTTATTTTATTATTTACTTCACATTTTCTTTTTAGTTTTGAGATAGAGTCTCATATATGAACTCAAACTTGCTGTATAGCTGTAGATGGTATTGAATTTGGGTCTTCCTACCTTCTCAGTGCAGGAATTCCAGGTGCATAATATCTGCCACTTCCGGTTTTCTGCCATGCTGGAGATCAAAGCCGGCAAGCTTCCTGCAAGCTAAGCAAGCACTCTATCAACTGACTTACATCCTTTGCAGTGAATGAATTCAATATCACAGAAAGAGGAAATTTTTGGCTGATTGTGCTGTGTAATGGTAAGTGGCTTATCTGTGGCAATATTCTTGCCAAAACTGAACATGGATTAAATGAAGATGGTATATGTAACTTCTGGTTTATAAGATACAAGTAACTGAGAGGAGCATTAAGTGTGTTCATGAGACAAATGAATAATCAAGAATGCTTTCAGAGTAAGCATTGTTAGCAGTGACCTGATTTCTTAAAGTACTTTGAAGTATTTCTGAAAGTAATAATGAGATTTTTTGTGTGTGTGATGTTAGAGTGAGATAAACACATCATATCAAGTTTTTTAATTCTAACTATATTTATTTCTTCATTTAAGCCTAGAGCTCTGTGAGTAGCAGGTAAGTGTTCTACCACTCATCTGCACCTGTCTTTACTCATTATTTTGAGAGTGTCTTGTTAACTTGCCCCTCCTGACCTTGAATTTAGTCTACAACTTAAGACATGCCTTGAACTTTTAAACCTCCTGTATCTACCTCCCTAATAGTGAAGATTAGAGCCTGGAGCCTCCAGGCTCTGTTTATCCCTTAAAAACATCTATTCTAGGGACTGGCAAAATTAAGTCAGTAAATTGCTTGTTGTGCAGGCTTGGGGACTTGAGTTGTGATTCTTAGCACCTATGTAAGTACTGAGTCAGATGACGTTAATCTGCAATCCCAGCACTGGGGAAGCAGAGCCAAGAGACTTGTGGAGGGTATTGGCTAGCTTGTCTAGCCAAATCAATGAGGTTTGGGTTTAGTGAGAGATCTTGTCTCAAAAAATATTGTGGCGAGGTATTGAGGTGACACCCAGTGTTAACCTCTGACCCCATGTGCATTCAAACACATGCACAACATACATCCCCTCAAAAAATGTATATTGTTAAGCACTGACTTATGGATTAAGTTGCATAAGTTTTTGTGCCTCTGTTAAGATGTAAAAAATATTAAATAATAGAGACAATTGAGACGCTCAAGGTTATGTATGGAATGACTGATTGGTTAAACACTGATAATTATAAGAGCTGAATGATGGGGAAATGAAGTTATTGTGTTATGGTTTGCAAATTATAGACATTTATGATAAATATTTAAAAACAAATGATAGGGAAAGCTTGGATATTCGGTATATAATATTCAGAAAATGATTTGCCATAAAAATGGTCTTCATTTCAAGCTTATGTATGAAAATGTTTTACACAGATTAATGGCTTGAATGTCAGAAGTAAAGTGCAAGAACACACTGATAAAGACATTACTACCTACAGAGAGAGAGAGAAAGAGAGAGACATCAAAAAACAATAAGTGTACATTTAACACATAAAATAATGAACTTAAATATATCTATTTAGAGGATTTCAACTGACTAAAGTTAAAACTAACACAATTATGTGATGTCTATAGTGCAGAAAACTGGCAAGAATATAAAAGTCCTTGTAGATTATTTAAAAATATAAAAGAAATCAATAACAATTAATAAATAGATGTTGTGGTACACACCTATATTTCTAGCAGTGACAATCCTTTTACTAAAGCAGGAGGATCTGGTGTCTGAGCCCAGTCTTCATTCCATAGTGAGAGTTTATCTCAAAAATAAGTGCCAGGTATCCAATAAGATGAGTAAGTATAGAAGAGAATGCAAAAATAGGAAATCATTTGGTTATGTCAAAAGTGTTTGTGTGCACAATAAAATCATGTTCCATTGACATACAGTGTGTCTCTACAGAGGAAGGATTTGAATAGAATAGCTTATAACTCTAGATAATTAAACACAACATTGGTAAACCCATAAAAGAGCAGAGATGAAATATAGAAAAGTAACCTGGCTTAATTTATTAAACTATAAGAGCAAGAAGATGGTGGGGAATCAACTGAAAAGCCAAAAGTCCAGGTCACAATCTCTATTTGCCAATATACACGCTAAACTAAACACAGATGAAGTCATGTAAAACATTGTGAAAGTTGAAGTGTATCAGCCACTTCACAGCCAGGGTCCATGCTCAGGGATAATTTCAGCACAACAGGGGGTTACTACAGCTCTGAATTCACCCTGGACAACATCAGACTCTTTCAGATTACAGTATGAGGAGTGTCACTTAGCCAAATTTGGGAAGAACTGTCAGCATGTGAGTAAAGTTTTGTATTGTGTTTTAGTTTTTTTGGAAAGCAACGCTGAAAACTTTTCCCATCACCTCAAAGCTTTGAATTCTGCTTCCCTTTGGAATTCAGTTGTCTTTTCCTTCTTTGATACTGAATACTTGAAATGACCTAGCTGAGATTTTTCATTTTCACATAGGGAAGGTCATTTTTCAGCGCTCACTTGTGGATGTGAGAGCATGACTGAAATCCTCTGCCTACTGGAAATAAGTAGACACATATCATCGTGACTTCCCTTCCAACATTCACTTCCACTGGCTTCTTCAGGTACTTCCAGGGGAATCACTATAATTGAGACAGCTTACCAAAGAAACAGAAATTGGACATACTGCAAAGTTTAGTGTAATCTGAAAGTCATTAGTAATGTGCCTTTTAAGTTCCCAAATTACTCAAGTTGGTTTGGAAATATTGTTAAGAAGCACAATTAAGTGCATGTATGGAAGTATCACACTGGGCCCACAATCTCATCAACACAACACGTCAATCAACAATAATATAAACAGAGATAAAACAGTCACAATTATTTATAAGTAGCAAACAGAATATCAAACAAACACAGGTATAAAAAGTTAGAAGGCATTTTAAATACCAAGACCAGTTCGATATCATAGTGAAAAACATTTATTTGCTGAATACTGAAGTTAAGTATATAGCATAAGTCTCAATGCTTAAATTCTACATAAGTAATGTCTTCAAAAATGAGAACTTTAGAAACTTTAGTCAGAATTTTGATATTTTTGCTGTATCTGTTACTGCTCTAAAATTCTGAAACCTGCAGGGGTTGCTTATTGCTGAAAGAATCAACAATCTAAATACTGAATTGTTCTAAGCAGGAAAAAAATGAATGTTTCGTTCACACCAGGAACATTGTACAAAATGAAAAATATTGAACTTTAAATTCTGATAGTGATAGCAATTTTAGCTCCAGTTGAATGATTTCATAGGAAAACACCTAAGTTGTGAGAATCAGTGTAAAAGTAGAACCTTGTTTATTGTAGTTCTGCATATACATGTTTCTCTGTTTTTGTCTTTTTTGTGTGTTAAATTAGTACATAGGGGGTTCCTCTTTTTGTGACATTGTGGGAATTAAAAAAGCCATATGGATTGTGACCTTTTTCACACCTGACCAGTTGCTTTATTCTCATAAGTATAGATCTGATTTTATTATTTTACTATCTGTTCTTTATATGTCATTTAATATTTCTGAGCACTCCTTTAATCTAAATCTTAAGGTTTCCTTTGATTACTTAACATCATTTACAATATCTATTTTATTCCATTTCACTAGCTCAATACACCAACAGTGTACCTTCAGTCATCTGTTTTTTCATAATTTTATCTTTGTTCAATATAATTATAAATTTTGCTTGTAACATTATCACTTTGGATTACCTTGCTTCAAAAGAAGAAACTTGTTCTCTCTTCCAATTTTCCATTTTGCAAAACATCACATGTTCTATCATTGGCGACTAGAGGCAACACGATGGTATGGTTTTTGCTGTTCATGAGTGAACCAAGGAGCAAATCCACCAATCACTGACAGCAGGGATGTGACCTTTCCATAGTCATTATACTTGATTTATACAGGGACACACAAAATGCAGAGTTAGCAGCAAATATACTTTGTAAAATTATTCAACATATACCACACTAATTAAAATGCTAATGATATGGGTGGAGAATGGCATTACTCCACTGAACTGCTCATGAAAGCTTCTGTGTCATGGGAAAATCAGTGACAGCCTCATGTTATGTGTGCATGTTCTCTAGTAAGAAACAGGCCTCAGATAAGAGGACAGCACAGGGTTTACTCAACACTCCCAGAGCATTATACTGACCATTTGGTTCTGCAGCCCTAATCCTTGTGGTGTGGTTTGAGGAGAACTGGATGCTCCATTTGCATCAGCAGTGTGTCTGCCCCACAGGACAGCAGCTTGTCATGAGCCTTGGAGATTATGTAGCAACACTGGAATCAGGCCTGTCCTTTACTCTGGAGAGATGTTTACTCTGAAGGATAAACAAATCTCTGAGGAGGATGGATGAAGCCCTCCATGGATTTACTGTTCCAAAATAAAAGCAAGTGCCTTACACAGAGGCATCTATTGACCTGATGAAAGTCTATCTCCAGATTCCAATGAAGGTGTGCTAGCTAATCTTCCTTTCACCAATGTTTTGACTGCTCTTTTCTCTCAGAGGCTCGAACAGACTAAACCATGAACATGGCCATGAAAAATTGCCTTTCAGCATTATGCTTTCTTTTTATTTCTTAGACACTTTTTAAAACATATGACTTTCCAAAATAGAAAAAAAAATTCCAATAACATTTGAACTCAAATTAGGTGATTGTCACAACTACTAACATTTGGAAGTTTTAATTTCTAAAAAAATTCAAATACACATTTCATCTTAATTTGTGGAATATGTACAACCTGCAATGATCTCCCACCTAGCTCCTTAAGAAACATATTAGTAGTCCTTGACTGTTGGAACAACCCCATAGGACAAAGTAGCTTAAACAACAGAGATTTACCTCACATTATTTTTCTTAGAACATTTGATACATGCTTAAATTTTTAAAGTATTTTTAAATATGTTTATTTGAGAGAAAGAAAGAGGGAGAGAGAGAGAAAGAGAGAGAGAGAGAAAGTATGAGCATGATAGGGCTTCCTGCTACTGTAGATCAACTCCAGACACCTGTGCCACTTTGTGAATCTGTCTTTAGGTGAGTATTGGGGAATCGAACCTAGGCCATCAGGCTTTGCAAGAAAGTGCCTTTAACCACTCTACCCATTTCTCCAGTCCCCTAAAATTTTCAGTGAAAATGTTTAATAGAGGCATTGGTCACTGGTGTCAGCATCCAGTTAGTGCTGATGGTCAAAGTACATACAGAACATAAAAGGCTCGATATCTCTAATACAATTGAGAGATGGATGTGAAATTACCACCACCAGTTAGAAAGTTGGAGTTTGTCAGGTTGAAACAAGATTCAAAGGCATTCTTGGAAACTAAATGCAAAGGCTTTTGGCATTTATTTATACTTATGGATATCAATCAGCTGAGATACACTGGTAAACCAACTTCAGGTAAATAGTTATGATAAAGGAATAACAATCACCCAAACTCGTTAATTAAGAAAATATTAAGGAAGTTCTGTCCTCATGATTTGTCAGTATTTCCACATTCTGACAGAATCTAAAGAGATATCTGGTATTAATTATCAACATGAGAAGTCCACAACAGACTTTGTCCAAACATGGACCATAAAAATAGAATTCCTATGTTTAAGCATAGTTCTTGAGAATAGGAGTTCTATCCCAGATGTTCAAACATGGGCCATGGAAACAGAATTTCTTCCCTTATATTCTAAGCATGGACAATGAAACGTAAGTTCAATTCTATAGCCTCATCTAATGGGTTATCATTTTGCTTCTAAGAACCAGAATCTGACATTATGTGGAAATCATTAAACAAGACACCAATTAGGTTGGGAAAGGATGATTGGAGATATGTGTCACCTGTATTGATTCTTAGATCATTTTTGATCCATAGTCAGTCAGGGGTAGAGAGAACAGGCTGAGTCTCATATGGACTCCTTGGAGTTATATAGAATAAGAGGCAGTAGGCTATGCCTAAACTTATATCACTTTGTTTTATAAGGACAGATAATTAACCCGAGTTACTCT
>PVHP010039522.1:0-16205 GCA_004024765.1 Zapus hudsonius | reverse complement strand
GGGGGGGGAAGGGGAGTTTCAAGGTAGGATCTTGCTGTAGCCCAGGCTGACCTAGAATTCACTATGTAGTCTCAGGCTGGCCTCGAACACATGGCCATCCTCCTATCTCTGCCTCTTGAGTGCTGGGATTAAAAGTGTGTGCCACCACAGCTGGTTGGGGCTTTTTAATTTATTTTTTTATCCTTTAATTTTTTTTAAATTAATTTGCAAGCAGAGAGATAAAGAGACAGAGTGCCCCAGGGCCTCTAGCCACAGCAAACAAACTCCAAATTCATGACCAAGTTCGATTAAAAGCTCCCCTGACAAAATTCCCCCGACGGGATGCACGTTCCTGAAGGTCAATGCGTGGAGTGGACAGAGCGAGCTCCTATTCCAACTCCTAGATCCAAAAATTCCATTTAGTACATTGTCCTCAGATAGAGGACGCATCGGATATTAAACTGATAAGAACAGATACTACACCTGACCCTGAGGGCTTTTTTGATCTTTTTGGACGTGGAGTGGGACAGCCTGTGTCCAGCCTTTGGGGGAGCACTCCCCCCAGTGCCTGGGGATCCAGGCCGAGTCAAGCTCCTGAGCTGTGTGCTGGCACAGGGCCACCATCACCGCCCCCGAATGCTTGAGATGAGCAAGAAAACCTTCTCCCTAATGTGTTCGTGCCCGTTCCGATGAGGGGCCAGCCCAGAGCCCCTCCTTCCCTCTGCAGTGTGCAACACTCACTCCGCCTTTGCCTAAAACGCCATAAATCACATGTTAAAGCCGCAAGAAAGCTCGGAGGCCAACTCGAAGTCTGAACAAAGAAAAGCCCCTGTGGAAAGGGGAGGGAAGGCTTAGGAGGCAGGTGGCTGGCTGGGTGCCCGGCGTGGGGCTGTTCTCTCCTTAGGCATGGCCAAGCTGAGTGCCCTCTTACCTGCAAAGCCCGGGCATAAACACCCAGTCCTTCAGGTGGAGCCGATCTGCCAGACTTCATGTTTCTTTCTTTTTCTTTTCCTTCTCTCTCTCTCTCTCTGTCTGTCTTTCTTTTTCTTTCTTTCTTTCTTTCTTCTTTCTTTCCTTCCTTTCTTCCTTCCTTTTCTTCCTTCCTTTCTTTCTCTTTCTTCCTTCCTTCCTTCCTTCCTTCCTCTCTCTTTTTTTTTGTTTGTTTTTCGAGGTTGGGTCTCGCTCTAGCTCAGGCTGACCTGGAATTCACTCAGTAGTCTCAAGCTGGCCTGGAACTCATGGCGATCCTCCTACCTCTGCCTCCTGAGTGCTGGGATTAAAGACGTGCTCCACCACGCCTGGCTGACTTCATGTTTCTTGCTCTGCCTGAGGGACCTCATGGCACACTGGAGAGCTGGCCATCCGGAGGCACATGGACCAATTGGGGGAAACTCACCCCTCTGCACTACAACAAGAACCTGAGGATGAGAACCTTGGCATTGTCCCCGGCAATGAGGAAAAGTACAGCAGTCAGACAGACCTATGTGTAGGTGGCTCCTTATTCTGTCAATGAGGTCCTGGCATTAGGGAAACCCCGGCCACCCTCCCTTTGCAGTGCCAGGACAGGGTCGGGCTGTAGGCATTAGAATGAGACCGTTCAGGTTCAAGTGGCCCTGCTGGGGGATGATTCTGAACATCGTCCATCGAGGAGGCAGAGCGCCTGGGGTCCCTGCATGGAGCCTGCAAAGTGTTAGGTGAGTCACACCGCCCCTCGAGCTCAAGAGCCTTACAGCTCAGCCCTCAGAACGTGGCGACATTAGATCGAGCTCATCAGGATCGGCTCTGCACCCATCCCACTGATATCCCTGGAAGAGGAGGTGAGGCCCTGAGAGTGGCAGGGTCACACAGCAAGGAGACAGCCCCACGTACTCCCCGATCTTGCACTTCCTGTCTCCAGAGCTTCAAGGGAACAAATGTCTGCTCAGCCACCCTGACTGTCACATGGCGAAGGCTTTACAGAATCACAGGGAAGGCTGGAGTGAGTCTCAACTCTCAGAGTCCCCTGAGACTCCTTCCTCATCAACTGTGCCCTTGGTGCCAGAGGAAGTCGCTGCACTGACCCCTGACTTCTGCCTGGCTTTGAACTTCATGTAGTCGGAACCCGAAGCATGGTCCCTCTGCGTGTTTTTTGCCACCCAGCATTCTGTCTGCCAGAGGCACTTTGCTGCCTGAGCAGAGGTGTCTTATTCTTTTTCACTGATATATAATATTCATGACAGTTCTTTCTCTTCTCTTTCTTTTCTCTCTTTTCTTTTTTAGTGTCTTTTTCAAGCTTGGGTCTTGCTCTAGCCCAGGCTGACCTGGAACTCACTCTATAGTTCCAGGCTGGCTGCTAACTCACAGCGATCCTCCTGCCTCTGCCTCCTGTGTTCTGGGATTAAAGGTGTGCACCAGCACTCTGGCTCTGTCACTTATTTGGGGAGGGCTCTGTATCAGGACCCTCTCAGATGCCAAGATCCAAGGAAGCTCCAGTCCCTTACATACAGTGTCTGCATAGAACACGGATGGAGCCACATGTGACCTCCTGTCTGCTCACTTCTGGATGACCTTGAGTACCAGATGTAACCCTCCTGCTCTGCCCATGGTTGGTACCGAGCATTGCCTAGGGATAATGGTTAGGAAAAATGACTCAGTGCAGGGCACTTTTTCCAATATTAAAAAATATTTATTTAGAAGAGACAGAGAGACAGACAGAGAGAATGGGCACCCCAGGGCCTCTAGCTGCTGCAAACAAACTCTGATACATGAACTACTTTGTGCGTCTGGCTTTACGTGGGTCCTGGCAATCAAGCTGTGATTGTTAGGTTTTGCGCGAGCCTTAACCACTGGGCCATCTCTCCAGCCCAACTTTTTCCGATAGTTTTGATCCTGGACATTTGACTCTGTGAGCCTGTGGATATGAAAGGCTGACTATAGAGTCTGACACTGAGGCACGGCTGGGGACTTGCTTGGAGAAGGTAAATGGCCCACCACTGTTTCGCCATCCTGGACCCCCAGCTCCCTCATCCGAGGATGGTATCTGCCACCCAAGACAGCTGTGAGGATTGAGGGTCGAGTGGACCAAAAACAAGACCCCACACGACATGCACTGCTACACACCATTTATATAACCTTAAAAAGCCGCCGGAGCACGCAGCATAATGTTTATGGAAACATAATGGTATAATGAACATTTAAAAACATCGACCAGCATAATCAGCTCAGAATATAGGCTTTTGGAAGGAGGGTGGGAGGAAGACAGGGGTGACGGCAGCCTGTGGGGCTCAGCGCTCTGCGTGACGTCTTGTTGGGAAAGAAAAATCAGGATGAAATGGACCAGAAGGTTAAGGGTTTTCAAAGCTGGTGTTTATGATATTTCCTCTATTTTCACCCAAACGGGCGAAGCATGGCTGAGTGTGTGATAGCGCTCTACAGAATCTTAATTCTCTGTGATCTGAGGCCTGCTGAGGACATAGGAAGTCAGTGAATTCTGACTGGTTGTAGTATGGACTCTGTGTGTGTGTGTGTGTGTGTGTGTGTGTGTGTGTGTGTGTATGAGTGTGAGTGTGTGTGCATGTATGTGATTGGTGTGTGTGTGAGCCCCATGAACACACAGGTGGGAGCCTGTTTTGATCAGTTTCTCCTTACTGCGACAAACATCCAACCAAAAGCAGCTTGTGGAGGAATGGGTTTATTTGGCTTACAGACTCCAGGGGAAGCTCCATGATGGCAGGGAAAATGATGACATGAGAAGAGGCTGGACATCACCTCCTGGCCAACATCAGGTGGACAACAGCAGCAGGAGGGTGTGCCAAACACTGGCAAAGGGAAGCTGGCTGTGACACCCATAAGCCCTCCCCCAACAACACAGCTCCAACAAGGTTCCAACTCCAAAACTGTCATCAGCTGGGCAAAGAACATCCAGAACACTTGAGTTGATGGGGGACACCTGACTCAAACTACCACAGAGCCAAAGAAGTAGCCAGAGTGTGTACCCTCCCTAGTGCTCTTCCATCTCATTTCCTGGAGACAGGGTCTCTCGCTGAACCTGGAGCTCACTGCTTTTTGGTTAGATCTGGCTGGCCAGCAAGTCTCAGTCATCCTCCTGTCTCTGCCCGTCTCAGCATTGGAGTTACAGGTGGACATAGTCATGCCTGGCTGCTGGGGGTCAAATGCAGGTCCTCATGCTTGTAAAGCTGCCTCTCTTATCCACTGAGGCCCAGGGCTGAGGATCTTCTGTGTGTCGGGTTCCCCATCAAGGTTCTGGGGTGCTGGTGGAATCATAACCACAACCAACACCTTGTTTCTGCAGCTCTCAGCCTGCCCTGGCTCCCGGGCCACCAGAAGGAAGTGATAACTTTGGTTTCTCTTTGTGTTCCTTTGCTTGTTTATTTTTGAGATGTCGTCTTCTCACTCAGTAGCCCAGGCTGGCCTTGAACTTGTGGCAATTCTCCTACCTCTGTCTCTCCAGTTCTGGGATCACAGTTGTGAACCATCAGATTTCTTTTTTAGAAAATATTTCATTTATTTATTTTGAGAGAGAGAGAGAGAAACTGCCAAGGGTCTGAGAAAGAACTCCAGATGTACGTGCCACTCTGTGCATCTGGTTTGACGTGACACCCAGCTTTCTGATGTCTCTTCACATGGCTGGTCCGAAGTCCCCACACATGCTGGCTTTCACTAAACATGCCATCCCTTCTCACTTCTCCAGGAAACACAGACCCCTTCCCAGGAGGCTTTGCTCTGGAAGGGAGAGAGAGGGCCACAGACCTATGGGGCTGATGCGCCCACCTCCCCTTAAGGCCTCCAGCCTCCCCCACACGGCTTCTCTCCCAGGCGCTCGGAGCAGCCAACCAGCAAGCTGCTTCTGACAGCCAACTGGGCTTAATAAATGTGGGGTCGCTGCTATTTATTTTCCAAACGTGGTTGAATTTCAACTTATTGTGGGGATGCAGTTAGGAAAAATAATGACCAGGAAGAAACACACACACACACACACACACACACTCACACACATGCTCACACACGCATGCCTACAGAAAACAAGACACTAGCAACCAAACTTCCCTGGAGAAAATTAAAAAGATCAACAAAAGCTAAACAAAGACAGCCTTTTCGTATCACTTTAAGAGGAGGAAAAACACCCCACAGGCATGAGTGAGTGTACATGCGTGTGTGTGTGTGTGTGTGTGTGTGTGTGTGTGTGTGTGTGTGTGTGCAAGTGTGTGAGTACATGTATGCTTGTAAGGCAAGAGACAGGGAACCAGCATGCTTTGCTGGGAAGATGGGTGGACCTCCATGACCCCAACCCACAATGTTGTCACCCAAATCATACCCCGTGATCTGCATGGTGTGAGCTCTGTGGGCAGAGCGACCGAGGATTTATTTACTTGAGTCTTGGGCAGGAGCAGAGGTTCCTCACTGAGCCCCTCACAGAGCTGGCGGATGGGAGAAAGTGCAGCAGACAGGGCACTTTCTGGCTAATTGCTCCATGGTGGGGTCAGCCTACAGTGTTATTAATGTCGAGAGAGAGAGAGAGAGAGAGAGAGAGAGAGAGAGAGAGAGAGAGAGAGAGAGAGAGAGAGAGGTGGCACACAGGAGGGAGGCTGGGGAGCAGGTGGGAGGGAGGGCCATGCTTGAGGCAACTTCTGGTGGAATGTCACTGGTGAAATCCTGGAGTCACCGAGGACCTGAGGAGTTATCACGTGGATGCAGCTACCTCAGACACTGTTTGCCAAATGGAGTGATGCCTGTGTCCTGGGCTCAGGGTGACCGTGAGAATCACCATCCTGCTGGGTTTGGGGCTGGCATGACTGGCTGGTCTGAGCTTTTCAGTCAAAACATAGGAGGATGGCTGTGAGTTCCAGGTCAGCCTGGGCTAGAACCTCAATAAAACAGCAACTCAAAAAAATCAGCTTTTGTGTCGAGATTCGTTGGTTTCTGTCTCGCTGGCTTATCCTTTGTTGATTGAATGGCTATGGCTGTGGGTCCCTTGTTCATCCAATCATTCTCCGCGACTGGGTTATCCATGGTCCCCTACCACAAAGACTGATCCAGATGGCCCACGGAGGAGGATATCCAGCTGACTGGGGATGGGGGGGGGCAATGAGGAATTGGGGATAACAACTCATTGTTGGCCCACTAAACAATGTAACTCATTATGGAGAATTAAAAAAAATGCAAAAAAAAAATCAGCTCTTGGAGAGGCAGTCGGTTGGGTAGAGAAGACAAAGCTCGGGTTGGGTGTGATGCCAAGGGCTCAGGATGACTCAGAGGTGAGAAGGTTTGACAATAAAATGTCCCCACAGTCTCAGGTGTTTCCAGATGGCCATGCTACTGTGGGAGGTTGGGAGGCGGCTGGAGGAAGTGGGTGGGCTTTGAAGTTTATAATCTATCCCTGCTTCCTGACCCACGGACACGCGAGCAAGAACTGGCACAGAACCACCTGCTGTGCCCACACACACTCCTCACCTTGATGGACCGCAGCCGTTTAAACCGTGAGCCACAATGAATCCTTCTTCCCTTGAGTGGCTCCCGTCAGGTGTTTGGCCACAGTGACAAAGCAAGTGACCAGCATGGGGACTCTAAGAATGCCAGACAGGAAGTAGAGAGAAAGCTGGTGACATCTCAACAGGCTTACCACACCCCACGTGCACGTGCCATGGGATGGATTGCCCTCCAAATAATGTTCTTTCTTCCCAGCCTGGCTTCCATCCTTCGTCTTCTTCCTGTTCAATGGACATCGGTTTCCTTCAGAAGGAATTCCTCTATGTTCCAACAGGGCTGTTCTCTGAGCAGAAGGCAGCCAACCTGATGCTGTCCCTCTGGTCTCAGTGATTGGAACAGATTGACCTGTGAAATTGTCCAAAATGAGACAGCTGAAACTATGAATGGGATATATATTTTTTCCCTGTGACCATGACTGAGTATATAGACTTAAAGCTCCTGGAATCCTCATTGCTACCAAGAAACAAGTCTTTCCTAGGAGTGGAACAAGTCTTTCCTAGGAATAAGTCTGAGTGGAGGGGACAGAGGGTCTGAGAACTCCCTCTGAGCCCCTGGATCCAGCCATGCCTGAAGCTAGCATCTATGATGTTACAATTCTGTAAAGTCATCTCTCGAGCTAGGTGGATTGGGTTCCTGACACTCAGATCTGAAAGGACTCTCGAGCATTCAGACCTTATACCCCCAGTAGTAGGAATGTATGTTTACCTGAAACCATGCAGAGATGAAGAAGGGAGACTACATCAGCTCACACTTCTGGGAGTCCTGGCTCCATATTCCACCCTTTATCGCTTTTCACTGGATGGACGCCTCACTGGTTTCCATATCTTGACTTTTGTGAGTAGAAATGACCATGGGATTGATCTCATTTCCTTCGACTTTCCCCCCATGACTAAGATTATATCTGTTCGAAACAAGCACAAAAATCTTGCATCCAAACATCGTCATTTCCCACCCTAATTGGAAACACAGTATTTACTAACGAAAGACTGTTTGCAGAAACTCAGAAAATGTAAAGAAGAAATCAACATTTTCCTGCAGCCTCGTGCCCAGGCAAAACCAGGGTTTGCATGTAAGTTTGGGATGTCAGGACGCGTTCTCACCATCTCCTTCCAGGTCTGCAACATGTCCAATGTCCCTCAGGGTTGGTGCAGTGCTGAGTGTTCTGTTTAATAAGAAGCGGAGGCAGGACCAGGTGTGGTGGGCAGCCTGGATTCCTGCACTCTGGAGGCTGAGGTGGGACCCTCGAAAGTTCAGGTCCAGGCAGGGCTACAGAGAAAGACTTAAACAAAGCAAACAAAAATGAAAGGAAGGAAAGAAAAAGAGAGAGAAAGAAAGAAAGAAAGAAAGAAAGAAAGAAAGAAAGAAAGAAAGAAAGAAAGAAAGAAAGAAAGAAAGAAAGGAAGGAAGGAAGGAAGGAAGGAAGGAGAAAAAGAGAGAAAGGAAGAAAGAGAGAGAAAGAAAGAAGAGAGAGAAAGAAAGAGAGAAAGAAGAGAAAGAGAGAAAGAAAGAGAGAAAGGAGAGAGAAAGAAAGAAAAAGAGAGAAAGAAAGAAAGAAGAAAGAAAGAAAGAAAGAAAGAAAGAAAGAAAGAAAGAAAGAAAGAAAGAAAGAAAGAAAGCCAGAGAGATGGCTCAGCTATTAAGTACACTTGCTTGCAAAACCTGATGGCCTGGGTTCGATTCCCCAGTACCCATGTAAAGCCAGATTCACAAAGTGGTGCATGCATCTGGAGTTTGTTTGCAGTGGCTAGAGGACCTGGCATGCCCATTTTCCCTCTCCTTTCTCTCTCTCCCCACCCCCTCTGCTTGCAAATACATAAATAATATTTCTTCAAAGAAGAAATAGAAATGAATATGAATCTAACCAAAGCAAAGCCAGAGAGGGGGCAAGCGCCCACCAGCATGGCTTCCTCTCTCCCGGCCTCTCCTCTGGCTGAGGCGTCTCTGACAGCCCTGAGCTGAGCTTCCATTGCTGTCACGCATCTGTCCCCAGGCTGCCACCAGCCTTATCAGCTTGAGGCACCTGGTGGGCAAATAGAGAGAGGTCCTCCCCATGCCCCCACCCAATCCTTCCCGAGCCTGGCCTGCTGCCTGCTCACCTGTGATGTGTTCTTACTCCCCCACACCCTCTATGAACTGAATACTGGGGACTTGCCAGGTGCCCAGCCCTGGACACCCCACTGAGACTGTCCCCAGAGCCCACAGAAGACTGGGGAGAAGTTGAAGCCGTTCCCCGAATGGCTGGCAGTCTGTAGCACATGAGAAGATACCAGCTCATGTTCCCTCAGCCAGCAGGCTGGACTTCCGAGCAGGGCGTGTGTGGTGGACGTCATCCTCAGAGTCCAGCATACAGGTGCCTCCAGTCCACATTTCATACGTGTCGTGTCTAGGTGCAGCGTGTTACTGATATGTGTGATCCGTGCCAAGCCCAGGCTGACCTGGGATTCTCCATGTAGTCTCAGGCTGGTCTTGAATGCACAGCGATCCTCCTATCTCTGCCTCCCAAGTGCTGGCTAAGCTGCCACCATGCCTGGCTAAGACCCTTTTATAAGATGGTTCCTGTCTGTATTTAACCTGCACACCCTTGGAACCTTCTGAAACTTTTTAAAAATATTTTTGATCCTCAAATTGGCTAAATTCATGGATGAGGAGCCCATAAGCACATGGCTGATGTATGGCTGTATGCATGTGCTATACAGTCCCATGCATATGTGTGTGCAGATAAACATACATACAAACATACACGTACAGTCAAGGAACTGGGTCCAGCTCCTAGGGACACCGATGGAACCATAGAGATCCCCTAGTGTCCTCTCTGTCTTCCTGCTTTTACGGGTCTGTGCCCAGAGAGGGCTCAGGACTGGCTGAAGGTCACAGAGCCACGAGGTACTTGAGTCAGGGTCTGGCATCCAGTGAGTTCCGTGTACCTCAATTTCCCCATCTGCACACAAGGGCAGATCTATGTCTTCCCATGAGTCTTTTGCCTCTGAACCTTTGGTGATTCTATGTTGGAATCAAGCATCTCTGATGTTCAGCTCAGTAGGAGGTCCGGGTCCTGGCTCTGAAAGTGGACGCAGACCTAAGTGTGCCCCTGCCTAAATGGGAGAAAGTGTCCCCGACCTGACCTGACCTGTCACACACCGATACTGACACTTGGAGGAAACATCACACAGGAGAGAAAGGGAGAGAGGGGATGTCAAGACAAGGTGATGCCAGTCACGTGATTGCTTTGGGAGTGGGCATCACCATTCCTAGAAAATTTCAGGAGACTAAAAGCTTGCAGGCAGAAGCCAGCCAGAAGCCTCTGCTGGAAAATGTTTCTGCTCACAGGTCTGCAAGACTTCACACATCGCTTTGCACTGTGCTCTCTGAGTAGGGAGCCATCAGCCTCTGTGACTGGTACAGCTTACCCTGGGGCCCCAAAGGATTTTTCTCTCATGCCCACAAATGACCATCCGATGCCCGTGGGTTCAGAGCATTCTATGTGTGGAGACACTGCCATGTTTTGAGCTCTTACTCTGATGACAATCTCCATTGGTTTCCAAGCCTTTTAAGCAGTGTCTACTGGAAACTGAGCTGAGCTCTGGTCCAGGGATGAGTACAGATGTGGAGGCACACATAGCGGGCATATACAGTGGTTTTCTGTTGCTATAACTAAATACCCAAGGCCAGATAACTTGTTAAGAACAAAAGGTTCCCTGCTCATGGTTCTGGAAGCCATAAGTCCAAGGGCATGGCACTCTCCTGTCGAGGGCTTCCTGGTGTGTGCTAACGTGGTGGAGGATACCAGATGCAGATGAGGTTTGAGTCGCTCCTCCTGTTCTAACTGAGTCATTAAAACCATCGTTACAGTCACCTTCTCCTTACTGGGACAAAGTACCCGGCCAAAAGCAACTCATGATGGGAAGAATGTTTTTATTTTGGCTTACAGCCTCGAGGGGAAGCTCCATGATGGCAGGGAGAACATGGCATGGGCAGAGGCTGGATATCACCTCCTGGCCAACATAAGGTAGCCAACAGCATCAAGAGAGTGAGCCAAATCTTGGTAAGGGAAGCTGGCTACAACACCCATAACCCTACCTCCAATAATACATTTCTTCCACCCTCCAAATTACCATCACCTGGGGACCAAGCATTCAGAACACATGAGTTTATGGGAGATATCTGATTCAAACCACAACATTCTGCTCATGGCCCCCATAGCCACACGACCAACCATGATGTAAAATGCAATGCATTCTGTCCAACTTGCCGATCCCAACACTGTTTAAACACCCTCATGCTCCAAGATCTTCTAATTGTGAACGGTAAAACCACAACTACATCATGGCACAGAGGAAACATTCACACTGCAAAAGCTAGCATTGGGCACAGCAAGGAAAAACTGGACCAACTCAAGATCTAAATCAAACAGGGCAAACATCAAAACCTGTCGCTCTAAATCCAACATCTGTAACCGGTGACAAAGTCCTAGGGTTCCAATTCCACCCCTCCAGCTGCGCTGCTCACAGCCTGGGGAAAACTCCATCCTGAGCCGGCAACTCTCCTTGGTGGCCATCCCACAGTCCTGGCATCTCAAAGTCCTGGGATCCTCGCTGCAAACCTTGGTTCATCCTCACCATTCCATCAGGTCTCCAAGCAGGGACTCCCACATCCCTGCCTCGCATTGCCCAGTGGCCATTTCCAGAAAACAAAACTGCATTGCAAATCCAATGACCCTCTCTTTTCGACATTTATATTTATTATACTCCATAGCCACATAGTCAGGCTTCTAACAGTAATGACCCCACTCCTCTGGTACCAATTTCATGTTATAGTCACCTTCTCATTGCTGGGACCAAACACACCAGACCAAAATCAGCTGATGAGAGGAACGTTTTTATTTTGGTTTACAGTCTCGAGAGGAAGTTCTGAGATAGCAGGAGGGGACAGTATGGCATGAGCAGAGGCTGGACCTCACCTGTGCCACAGAAGGTGGACAACAGCAGCAGGAGAGTGAGCTGAACTCTAACAAGGGGGAGCAGGGTGTAACACCCCAGTGTCCACCACCCAAAACACACCACATCCAACAAGGCTCCACCTCCCAAATTGCCACCAGCTGAGGACCTAACATTCAGAACACATGAGGTTATGGGGGACACCTGATTCACACCACCTCAGCCATCATGGGCCAACCTCATTTCCTCATCAAGTCCTAATCACTCCAGGTCTCCCTCTAGGCACCATTGACATTGGAATTTGGGGATGGGACTTTGAACACATGAACTTTGGAAGCAGATAATCAACACACAGGAATATTTATGGAGGATTGTTAGCCCCTGACATCAGACTTGATTTTACAGTTAGAACTAGCTGGTGGATGGGGGTGGAAAAGGAGACATCTTAACTGGACAATTTTGGCATGAAAAGCAGAATTAGAATTACATTTCTTCCATTCTTCCTTTCCTCTCTTTCTTGCTTCCATCCTTTTTCCTTTCTTTCTTCCCTACTTCCTTCATCTCCTGTCTCCTTCCCTCTTTCTTTGCCTTTCTTCTTTCTCTCCCTTCCCTCCCTCCTTTCTTAGTTCCCTCCCTCCCTCCTTCCTTCCTTTCTTTAATCCCTCCCTCTTTCCTTCCTTCATCTCCTGCCTCCTTCCCTCCCTCTCTTTCTGCCCCACCATGGATGCTCCCGGTCAGCCTGCCTGCTTCTCTCTCATCCCAGCCGCACTTGGGAGGCAACAAAGAGGCATCCCTCACTGAATAATTCATTCAAGGATTTGCACAAGGGCTCCCCACCTCCCACGAGCCATGTTGTGCATCTGGAGGAAGCCATGCTTCAGGAATATGGTTTTCCTGAGCTGACGAGGGACAGGACCTGGTCAACCCACACAGGGACAGGGCAGCACTGAGCGAGGTCCTTGCAAGAATGCCTCTCCAGGGTCAGGAGCTAGTAGTGCTGTCTGGCATCATGGGGGATGGGAGCAGGTGGTCAGAGGGTACTTTCAAGGGGAGGAGACAAGCTCCAGTCTTGTAGGGAGATGGGAATGGGGACACACTTCAGAGAGGTGCCTGGAAGCAGGAAGGCAAGGGAATAAGGGAAGCCTAGGTGGGTAGCCCTGCCAGGCCCAGCAGGCTGTTCCTTTTGTTTGGTCATTCAGTGGTGGCAAGCGGGGTAAGATGTCCACAGGCTGGGCTGAGCTGCAGCCATGGTGAGCAGAAGAAGTCTTCTGCTCTGTCTCTAGGCCAGTAGGAGGCCCAGGGAATAGTGTCTGGGAAGACTGTGGGTCATCTGGGGTCAATGCTACCATTTTTTTTTTAGACAGAAAGCATATCTTTGATAGGAACACTCCTGATCTCTTAATGTTGGCAAACGATTATATATATATATATGAAATAGCACTCACTGTCAAACCCTCCACCCACTTTGAACAGCACAGAGGATATGTGGGTGGTCCACTCACGGACGCCCATTTGTCCAGCTTGTCCTTCGACACATCAGGGGGAGGTGACCTTAAGACACCCTCTAAATATTTAAGCTTCAGCAAAGAGACCCCCTGCCTGCCACGTGGCTGGGTTTATTTTTAAAGTCAGGCCTCCTTGTCTGGGTTCAGCTGGGTGGGCAGAGAGAATATTTAGAGTTGATTTCTCTGCCCAGGGAGAGAATGGGAGGCGACAGGCGTCTCTACACCAGAGGAAAGCGAGGAGAAGAAGAGACTTCCCCCCAATCCGTGCGGGATCCACCGTGTCTCCTCGGTCTTTGGACTCTGTCACCAGAGTCTTTTGATTACAACATTGGTTTGAAGAGACACTAATTGCACCCTGCTCACAATGCTTGTAATTACGCGTGTTACATTGTGAGCCATTTCCATATGCCAACACCACTACAAGATTGGGGGGGAGGCAAATACTGCTTTGATAATCGGTTATTGTCTATGGAAAAAAAAAACCCCCGCACAGAACGTGAGTGAAGTGTTCTTTGTTGAAATTGGAGGAAAAAAAAAGATGATACGTGAAATTATCCTCTGACATCCAGAAAATGGACGGCTTCAAACAAGCCGCGCTAAGATTGCCGGGTCCTCATCCCCTCACACACGCCACTCGAGTCTCATAGCAGTGTGCCCGAGCGCCCAAGGGTGTCATTTCGATGGCTTTCTTCTTGATAAAAGATGACCCCCAGGCCCCGCCCCAGCAGAAGACATTGTCCCATCTCCATGACATTTGTGATAGAGGCCCTTTGCCAGAAAGAAGAGAGAGATGAGAGAGAGGGGTGGAGGGAGAGAGAGGGAGGGAGGGAAGAAGGGAGCGAGAGAGAGAGAGAGAGAGAGAGGAGTGGGAGAGAGCTGGGATTCCCTGAGCCTGAAGACAGAACCAAGCCAGCAGTCTTCCAGAGAGCTCTTGGGTGGTGGGTGCCACTTCCCACTCCGGCTTCTGGAACCTGAACTTGCCCACTGTGGGGTGTGACGTGAAAGGTTCCTGGTCAGAGTTTCCACAGGGGGGCCTGTGGTGCTGAGAGTCAGGACAGAGGCAGAGCCCACCCTGGAGGCTTTGCAAGGAGCTTGGGGTGCAGGTGAGGCACAGAGTCTTGGATGGTGGGGTGCTCCTCACGGTTCGGTGCAGTGTGGTATGGTTCAGTTGCATTCCTCCAATTCATATATGGAGACCCTTGACCTCAGGGTGTACCTGTGCTTGCAGACAGAACCCGAAGGGAGGTGACCAAGAGAGGCCCTAAGGTGGGCATTCCCTTAAATTCTTCCAGTTCCTTCCCTCCAACCACACACTGCACTGCAAAGTGACCACCATGAGGCCCTCCCAGAGGCCAGTAGATGCCCATGCCTGGCTCTCTGGCTCCCAGAACTGTGAGCTGGGGCAGCCTGTTTTCTTTATAAAGTGTTCAGCCTTGGACATTTTGTCACAATAGAAAAGTCTGCCACCTTGGGCCTTTCCAGGAGACTGAAATATGGAGCAAATTCCTCTGCCCTGCCTGTCACTGGGTCTCTGCCTGTCTTAGGGTTCTGTCATTGGGTTTCCTCACCATACTTGGAGCCTGGCTCACTGTAGACGCTCAATAAATAAATAAACTCAATTTATATTATTCTCACCCCTTCCGTCCTGCTGTGGCCCAGGCCCTGCTATGCCAGCATGGAATGAGAGATCACCACAGGGAATTAAAGAGAGAAATCTCTGCCTTCATGGAAGGTCCTTTCCAGAGCAACAGATGAGTAATAGGAGGGAGGGAGAGGTCTGGAGAGTGGGAAAGGAGAGGAAGAAGGCAGGGAGGGTGAGGAGGAGGGAGCAGGGGAAGGGAGGAAGGCAGGAAGAGCCAAGGAAGAGGGAAAGGAGCTGTAGGCAGAGAAATATTACAAGACATCAGACGCTCAAAAAGCCCACGCAATCACGTCATTCTCCAGCAGCTCTTCTCTCTGTGCCTTGTCCTGTGGGTGATCCTTTTCATGAGGAGATAATGCGACACATTTGCTTATATATATATATATATATATATGTATATATATATATATATATATATATATGGTTATTTTTTTCAAGGTAGAGTCTCACTCTAGCCCAGGCTGACCTGGAATTCACTCTTTAGTCTCAGGATGGCCTGGAACTCACATCCATCCTCCTGCCTCTGCCTCCTGAGTGCTGGGTTTAAAGGCGTGAGCCATCATGGCCAGCTATATTTTTAAAAATTTTATTATTTGCAAGTAGAGAGAGAGCTAGAAGAGAGACACACAGAGAGAATGGGTGTGGCAGGGTCTCCAGCTCCTACAAACAGACTGGAGATGTATGGGCCACTTAGTACATCTGGCTTTACCTGGGTACGGATTGTTAGGCTTTGCAGGCAAGTGCCATAACCACTGAGAAATCTCTCCAGCCCTATATTTGTTCGAGATGGAGACTTACCAAGTTGCCCAGGATGGTCTAGACATGGTGCTTCTCTTTTCTCAGCTTCCAGAATGCTTTGATGGCAGGTGTGCTCCACCATGCCCAACATTTAGTGGTTGTGTGTGTGTGTGTGTTGTGCATGCATATGTGTGTGCATGTTCCTATGTGTGGGTGCATGTATGCCTGCAGGTCAGAGGTCAACATCAGGGGTCATTCCTCAGGAAGACCATCCACCTTCTTTGCACAGGGTCTCTCATTGGTCTGAACTCACCAAAGAGGCTAGATTGAGCGACCAGCCAGCCTAGGGATCCTCATACCTCCGTCTCCCCGGCACGGAGGTCAGTCTCCACTCCCAGCAATTTTACACAAATTCTGAGGATCAAACGAGGGCTCGGAAGGCAAGCATTTTGCCCACAGTGCCATCCCCCAGCCCGGGATTGGTTTCTTTGAGATGAGGCTCTGTAAGACCAAAGGGTAGGAATTATGATCCATCCTCAGATTACTGATGAGGAAATTGAATGACCTGTTCAAGGTCACAGTGAAGAAAGGGCAACATGGCTGACCTTTTGCCCACAAATGCAGATCCTGGAGGAGTGTTCCTCACAGCAGTGCACTGTGTCCGGGCATCGTCTGAGGTCACAAGGTCTGTTGGGGTGCTTCTCCAGATGTCTTACCGCACAGGTCCCTGGCCCCCGCTAAATGAACCTCAGTCTCTCTGGCCAGCAGGAGACCTGGCTCAATCGAGGAAAGGTGAGCGCGGCGGCTGGACAATCACACGCAGCCGGGAGAAGTGTCCAAGCAGATCTCAAAACTTTATTTTCACATCCAACCTTTTATACAATCTAGGGATGTGTTGCATTGCCTTATCTCTTACACCAA